>PVJD01001640.1:0-251746 GCA_004026545.1 Mormoops blainvillei
CCTCGATCAGGAATCAAACCCACAACCCTTTGGTTCACAGGATGGCACTCAATCCCCTAAGCCACACGCAGCAGGGCTGAGTAAAAGCCGTTCCTTGATCAGAGCTCTGTTTAGGGAGATTAAACCAGCTGGAGTCTATAAAATAAATAGAAGAAAGACATAGCTTGTAAAAAGTATTCAAGGATAAAAATACTTAGAGACCCACAGAGAAATAGGTGGAAGTTTTTTGGTCAATATTTAGTCTAACAGTAGATCCATCCTCCTCCCTCCCCACACCCCAAACATGCACCAAGATTCTAGCAGATACCTTTTTGGGGAAACCCATAGCTACAATGAGAAGTAGTTACATTGCTCCTGGAATTTATCACAACAGCTGAAGCTGGGCAGATTGGTGAGAGGCAACTAGGGATCCTACATCTTTATAAGGCCTGGGACCAATGCCAACTACTTTAAAGGACTGAGTTGAGAGTTGAGACCAATTCAAAAATTTATCATTTCAGTTATTTAGGACTTAGCACCAGGGAAGACTGATATGCCTACACATGTAATTTAATGCTATTCAAAAGCATATTTTTTTCAGAGAGAGAAACTGAGACTGAGACAGGATAAGAAATTTTCACAACACTATGTAGAGTGAGTCAAGCCAATATATGCATTCAGACTCCAGAGCTCACAGTCTTTCCACTACACCAAAAGGCTGTGTGATATTACCTGGGCAAGTCAAAGTTTTTTCAAACACACACACACACACACACACACACAGAGTATCCAAATTAGGATATATTTTTCAATTTCTACTTTGTTTTAATATTTTAGTTTACTAGGAGGACATAAAATAAAATATCTGGATCTTACGCTATCACTTGAACTTAACCTTTACTTTAGTCCTTCCTGATATTTCTGCCTAAATGTAGTCAAAATGTTCTCTAACAGTAATAATTTTCTCTGATTGATCCTTTCTCATAAAATATGAGCAATAGTTTAATTTTTATAAATTCCAATCCTTGATAAAAATCTCCAAATAAAAAAGAAAACAATTTAGTAAAACTATATTTTGAAGTTAATGAGACACATAAAAACATATAACACAAAAGTAACAAATATAGAAGAATTCTCAGATATCAGACAAGAAAATTGCAGAATAAAGAAATTCAACTTGCAAGCAATTATCTTAAATACTTCTGAACAAATGAAAGATCTGAGAGCATAGTTTGAATTTGTGCAGCTTTCTTATGACCATTTAAATATACACACCAAAATTAGGAAGAGTACAATTGGTTTAAAACAATCTGGTCACTTGTGATTTGTGTGGTCTATTTCGAAAAAAAGTCTTTCTGTTCATTCAGACCAGCGATTTTCAACTGGTGTGCCACAAGAATTTTTAAAACACACAATACCTGACTACTGCGTCAAAGACACTGACCTTTTCTCTTAGATTGTCAAATTAAAAATCACAACAGCATCACAATAGCTGTTCAGTGTGAGTGAATCAAAATTATCTTTTTCTATCAGATCAGCAAAAACTATATTTTTAAGTGTGTTATAGAATTTTAGTAATTAGTTTGTGCCATGAGATGAAAAAGTTTGAAAATTTCAGATTCGGACTATTAAATACTAGACAGACCCCTCCCTCCCACCGCAGAAATACATACACAAAATTCAAGTATAAATTACCATGTTAATATGAAATCAACTACTTCAAATCTTTTGAGCAAGTGATTCCATATATTTGGATGACTCAGAGAACACTGTACCAGGTATAAACAACTTGATCCTAGGCTGAATTTTACCCCTTAAGAACAAGGTGCCTGGAGAAGTTAGTAATAACCCTGTGCCTCAGTGTTTTTTTCAATCTGTAAAGGACAGAACATGGGATGGCTGGTTTCTAAACTCATTTCCAGCTATATGATTATATATGATTCTGAGACAAGTTGGGTGAGAAAATCTATGTGACTGTATTGAATTGCCTTTGTCCTTGGTCCTGAACAGCTTCAGAGTTTAAACCTGATTCATTACACCCAGGAAGGAACATTTCCATTTCGATTTCTGCGATAATCTTGGCCAGGTTTAACCCTTTCAGATTAAATGTTAACTTTCTTATTTTTCTCAGACCTCTATATTTGTTAGTCCAGGACTTCCCTGTAATTAGATGTCAGTCTTTGATTAATTCTGTATTTGCTTCAGGAAAATGCCTACTTTTAGTCCCTAGGTTATTCATAATGTGAATGCTTCCTGCCCTATCTATACTTGCTCTTAAGTTTTTATGCCCTTCTCCTTACACCTAAGTAGTACTTTACTTTAGCTAATAATTCTCTTTAAGAACCCAATTTTCCCCTTTGAGATTCCATAGTTCTGTCCCAATAATATACAGAATGATACACTTCCAGCTCTTTCTATACGTTTTAAACAAGAAGCATTTTATGTCAGATATAGCACATCCTTTTGTTATTGCATATTCTTATTCCAAAACATTACCTTAATTTCCTTAAAATAATAGAGATTAGAATTTCTATCATAAAATACATTCTAAAGTTTTAATTATTGGATAGGCAAAATAGGCATGTTCCACTTACATGACTTACAGATTATATAAATCCTAATAACTCAAAATTGGAAAAATATAGAAAATTAACTCCTATGCACATACCAGTCATTTAAGCAAAATACAAATTCAGTAATGAAGTAATTAAATTCAAAGTTTCAAATGGTTGACTCAGGTAGTAATTTATTAATTGTTTTTTAGAACTCAAATACACAGGATATATGAATTACTATAAGCAGTAAAAGGGATATACAAATGAGAAAGAATACTTATCTTTTTTTCCTCTTTCTTGGCCTAGAGGTTGTCTCCAGCCTGAAACGAAAAAAGAAAAGATGGGTGGAATGGTAAATCTTTATTATATAAAAACTTAAGTAGGAAATAATTATTCTAAGCAGTAGTCTTTGAATTTCTGCGCCAATTCATTTAAAATGGTATTTTAAAAACCATACCTTTAATTTATTCCATAATGTCTAAGGCAGAGTCCCAAAATGTTGGCACTAGACCAGGACCCAAGCAGAAAACAGAACAAAAGAAACTGACTCTGTCAGAAAATGTCTAAATAAACAAAACCAGATAATAAGCACATAAACACCAATCATTGATAGGACAAAAGGGTATGACTGTGCCGTTATAGTTCCGCTTTCTACACTCCTTCTGAAGAAGTTTTCTTTTTTTTTTTTTTTGTGACTGTTATAACCCTGCAAGGCTATTCTGTGGGAGTACAGAGGTACAAAGAAAAATAAATTTAACATCATCAAGAAAGACTTCTCCAGAGCCTTTCAACTAAAGCCTTTGAAGAAGCTTTTAAATATTACATACATCAATTGTTAATTCTATAAAAATTGTCCCAAATTTTTGTGTTTTTCTATAGTATGGTCAATAATTCTAAATATTACCATTTGCTATATGAGAAAATTAAGGCAGACTATAAACTTCCCTGGATAGATTTTACTCTTTAAAGTGATATAAAAACAATAAAATCACCTTCCACTCCCAGCATTCTTTAAGCAAATTATGGGTTGCATAGTATAATTTATACTACAATGATTAATTGTTTGCAATATATTAAAGTTATATGTAGAGCTGTAATTTTTATTATGTATATAGAGTTTATTGTACATTGAGTCCTTTTTAAAATAAATACTGGGAACAGTAAGTATATTTCTACTCATGGTATGCCATTTGTAGCAAAATTATATTTTAAATTTCTATAGAATTCCATGAGGGCTTTTTGTGCATTTTTAATTTACTAAAAGTTTTTATTGAGAATCTGGTATATGTCAGACACCTTCAATGTGCCAGTAATATGGCACTGAACAAACCCTTATTTGAATACTTATTGTTAGGAAATAATATCCACACTGTGTTTAAAATTTTATTTTCTTTTTTAATCCTCACTCAAGGGTATGCTAATTTTTAAAAAAGATTTTATTTACTTATTTTTAGACAGAGGGGGAGAGAGGGGGAAAGAGAGGGAGAGAAACATCAATGTGTGATTGCCTCTCATGTACCCCACACCAGGGACCTGGCCTGCAACCCAGGCATGTGCCCTGACTGGGAATCGAACTGGTGACCCTCTGGATTACAGGTTGTCATTCAATCTACTGAGCCACACCAGCTAGGGCAGAATATGCTTATTGATTTTAGAGAGAAGGGAAGGGAGAGAGTGAGGGAGATAAACATCACTGTGAGAGAAACAGTGATTGATTTCCTCCCACATGGACCCTGACTGGGAACTGAACCCATGACCTTTCTGTTTATGGATGACACCTCCACCAACTGAGACACCCTGCTCAAGGTTGAAATATTATTATCTTTAATATGGTATATAGAAATATGCTGCAATAAAACACAGAGACTTTTTTATAATTTAATTATGGTAAAGCAATTTTTAAAATAGACAATCCCTTAATAATGCTAAACATTCTCATGACCAATTACCTTTATATCATCCTGTCAGTTAGTTGCATTGAAAATCCAGTTTTCTCATTACTAGTAATGCTTTAATTTTATTGCTCTCATTTTATGCATGACGGCAGTGAAAAATTCTTCACAAGTTGTTGAATCTTGCAGTTCCACAAAACATTTCATCTTTCCACTTTACTGTGGGTGAGTAATATCCTTTCCGTACATAATGTGCTTGTTCTTTTAGCTCATCTTTCTATTTTATTCTCTCTCTTTCCCCTTGAGTTTGCCGTTATTCTTTTCTACCCCACATCCCATAACAAACTTTCCCACCAAACTGAACTCCAGGGTCCCTTTGTGCCATTTTGAAAAAAGAACAGTATGTGAAATATGCTTTAATAGCATGTTTTTGCTGCATTTATAAAGAAACTCTGTAGGTAGAATAATTTTCATTTTTCCATGATATATTGCCATATTGTGACATCATTTCCAGAGAACTATATTATATCTTTTAATGTACTCACACACAGCATTCAATAGCAATTTTTTTTCTATGAGCATATCAACTGGAAAAAAAAAGAGTATATATTCTTGATGGGCCAGAAATTTTCTTATTATTAAACCCTGAACGTTGTGATCAATTACAGTTTTCCTTGACTGCCAAGAAACATAGAGACAGGAACCAATCCAAGCTTTTTATGGGACCTTAGGTCTGTTTGATTTGGGATCCTGTTTCAGAAAAAATAATTCAAAATTATGACTACAAAATTAGGTGCAGAACTGTGGAAGAGCCTCGCCTAAGTTCAGGGCTTTGGATTTCAAGCTCTATTATCTACACAGCAAATCCACTTTTGCTTGGAACTTAGTTTTATGACCAACTGTTAATGTTTTCTTTTGTCATCATATTTTAATGCATTAGAAGCCCTCTTATCCTTACATAATTGGAGTCTAATTGGTTGGTTAAATAATTTCTGGAAAATATAGAAATTATAAAAAATTACATGCACATAACCAAACATTTTCTTTAAACTTAAAACATTTGAATAGTCATTTGTCACTTTTTTGATTGCTATTCAAGGCTTATTATTCAGGTAAAGAAATAAGTAAAAGTTAGTTAATAGAGTTTCTTTGTTCAATATCCCCCATCCTCACCTTTTATAATCTTTCATATTTTAATTTTGGAATAATAGCTTTATGTATCCTGTACCCATACTTCTGTTATAAGCTACCTCAAAATTGCTTCAAAATAAATGAATTAAAGTTATCACTCATGACTATTTGAACACAGATTCTCCGTTTTGTAGACTTTTCATTGTAATACATGACTGATTACCTTGGACCTTTCTGAGTTGCTTCTTTTTTTACATTTGGGATATAGTATGTAAATAAAATATAATTCATCCTACTCAAAGCTTATGATAAAGTTTTTATTTTACATAATTTTGGACTTTGTTTCAATTTTCTAAAATCCTAGATAGTTGATACTGAATATACATTAAGTATCGTTTCTTATACACATGGATTAAGTATAGTGTACTGAAAAATAATAGAGGCATATAGATACGGGTTATTGTTTTAATCAGCAGGCATAACAAGAAATGAGTCAATGTTTCAATATAAATTTGTGTTGTAATTAGCATATGCTTTTCAATTTTTATAGGAATAAATTATAGAAATATTAACTATTGCCAACATGTTTCATCACACAACAATGAAAAACAAATTGTCACCAACATTTTCATCCACTTGTGTTGTGAAGTTTTAAGAACCTGTATTAGCATACAGGTGTGTACTATCCTTTGAATTCTGCATCCAATTTTCAGGGCTCAGTTTCAGAAAACAGTACTATCATTAAACAAAAACAGTTTGGTCTTTCATTTGTACAGCATAACAGATGAATTTTAACCAGAGTCAGGCACATATTCTGAAGGAAATCATTGTCTGTCCTTCCATGAAAGAACTAAATTTCATTACCTTACTTCAGATTTTAGTTATTCAACAAATTAATTTCACATGTCTTATGTTGAGTCATTCAAGATGGAGTGATTTCATTTCTTAACATCCAAAAGATTGTTTGTTTCATGGTGCATGTCTTGCTATGAGGCATAGTAATTATTAAAACCCATTAATACAGGAAATTTGATTTTTATACCAGTTTACAGAAAAAAATATCATGTTATTGTAAGAATAATGAAGAATGATTAAATGCTTTTAAAATATTTTCTGAAGAAAACTATTAGTTTAGGTTTTTATGAAAATAGCACCTAAATAAATAGGCCTTATAAAACTATAAAAGTTAATTATCATTAGTTCTTTTTGAATTAATGATCTTAGATTCTTTCCCAAAATGACATAATCATGCATCTTTATAAGCTGTAATTCCTGAACCTTGGTCTTTGCTTACTTTTGAATGCGTGACAGTACAATGTTAGAGACGTACCTAAGATGAATAATGAAAAGGATGGTGGGGGATTAAGTGTGATGCCATGATAGAATGGAATAAAATTATTGGTGCTGTTACACCTGAAAAACTAAAATAAAGAGGAAGTAAGATTGAAAGACATTAAAATAGGCTAGGTATTAATAGGCTGAACTTTGACTTTTCCACTAGCTTCAATGTTGGAAGACATTTAGAAAATAAAATTAAGAAATATTTTTTAAACTCTGCTTCTCATAGTGGTTTTGAACAAATGTGATTCATCACCCTTATCAGGTAGCATATAGTAAAAATAGAAAACAATTCCTGCAAGATTTTTACATGTAATGGATGATGGTGCACAATTGACTTAGTACAGGAAATGAAGTTTGAGAAAAGTGCTTCTGAGCAAAGCAAAGAGAGCTACCATAGCTTGGTACCCCAGTGCAATAGAATATTGCATGCTGAATAGCAATTTGTTTCTAATTATTATATTTTATTTTTTTGAATATAATAGATTTTATATGTAGGCTATCATGAAAAATATTTTAAATATTGCAAGACTTTATTGTGAGTGTTTGCTTCATAGTGACCATTTAGGTATTAGGTATTGACTTCCTAAATCGCAGATCCAATTTTAGGATCTAGGTTCCAATAAAACAAAATTATTTGAATAAATATAAGTGTGTCATTAAAGACTCTAAGACTATAAAAATGCCAGCTTGCCTTTTCCAGTTTGCTCTTTGAATGGCCCCAAATTTTCATCTGTAACTCTTGTGTGTATCTCTCAGAATAGTCTTGTTTATAATTTGTGCTGTAATCTCTGCTGTTCTAACAAAGAACCCTAAATGTTTCCGTGGCTAACATGACATAGTTTATTGTTTTGCTCACTCTGGACAACCTGTATAGATCAGTCGAGGGTCTGCATTTCATTGTCTTCAGAGACCAAGCTGATGGATATTGCATCTGCTCTCTGGTATGCTGTCTATCACAGAGGCAGCAGGAAAGAATTCATGAAGGTCTCACTGACAATTAAATGCTCTAGCCCCAAAGTGATCCATGCCATTTCTTTCTGGTTATGACTCCTTTGGTCATAACTAAACTAATGGACTTATCTGAGGAAGCCAAATAAAAAGGAAACCAAGAAAGAAATCCCACCAGGTATCCAAAAATCAGAAATAGTTGGTGAACAGCACTACTGGTTTCCACACTGTACTTATATTACCAACTTTACTGTTTTAAAGGCAACTAAAACTGACTGAATAACTCATTTAAGTGTTGACCTCTTTGAAACACAATCATGACTAAAAAGTGATATTATCAGGCCACTTTTCCTGGCCTAGCAGAGTAAAAGAAATCTTCTTAAGAGCCAGCTCCTGCTGGGATGCCTTCTGAAGGTTTCAGTGCACTTCAAAAGCCTTTTACTAATCGTATGCTTGGATGAAACTGCTATTTTGAGAGCTTGAGTAATGTCAGTTACAAAAACACTTCAGCAAAACTGGTCATTCTTGGCAGGAAATCTGCCTCACTGGGACATAAAGGTCTGGAGAAGAGAATAACAAGTATTGAATACATATTGTCATCATTGTCTTAAAAGGAGAATGATCTCAGCCTGAAAAGTTGTTTCATCAAGACCTTGTTGAAAACTCAGCTGTTTTAAAAACAGGTGTCCTACCAAAATGTCTTTTGACTGGCTCCTACCTGATAATGTATAACTAATAAATTGAGAAACGGATTAAAGACTCAAATACAGGAATATTTTTCCCAGTCCATTAAGAAAAAGATTTGGGGGCCCCAGCTGGTGTCGCTCAGTGGATTGAGCGTCGGCCTGGGAACCAGGGGCTCACTGGTTCAATTCCCCAGTCATGGCACATGCCTGGGTTGCCAGCCAGGTCCCCAGTAGGGGGCACGTGAGAGGCAACCACACATTGATATTTCTCTCCCTCTCTTTCTCCCTCTCTTCCCCTCTGTCTAAAAATAAATAAAATCTTTTTTTAAAAAACAAAAGAAAAGGATTTAGGAGATGGTTTAAAAATTACAGCAGTATCTGAAACTCTGAACATTTTCCGCATAGTGGGAACAACTAATAGCACAGTTAGTTTTACGTGATGCTTTATATTCAACTTCTCATCTTGCATGGGATGACAAACATTTTGAAAATGAAATAGTGTTTTGAAAATCAAATAATAAAGTTTTAGTGCATGTTGTTTTTGAAACATCCTTATCTATGACATGCTGATTTTACATAATAAGTCATAGATCCTAGAAATGGAATCCATCTGGGATGGAATCCCACAGGACTAAGAGAATGTATCTATAAATGACCTTGTAATAAAAACCCAGGGATTATTTTTAATTCTGTTTCTAAAATTAACTGTGTCATAGACTCATATTAGTTCTCTCATTGCCAGGAAGTTTGGTGTTCATTTAATACACACTGGATACATTTTTTAGAGTATTGGTTTTCAGATCCTGGCATAGAACCAGTTTCAATGACTATTCAAATATCCTACAGAGACATAGTGGAATTTAATAAAAGACCTGTAGATTATTCATTAGATTCCTCTTATAAGTGAGATCATACAGTACTTGTCTTTTCACAAACTGGCTTATTTCACTTAGCATAATATTCTCCAGTTCCATCTATGCTGTCATGAAGGGTAGTAGCTCTTTCTTTCTTTTTGCTAGGTAGTATCCCATTAATAAACTAACAAACAAAATAGAACCACAGGTATCAAAACATGGAACTGACTGAAAGTGACCACAGGGGAAGAGTAAGGGGAAATGGTAGAAAGAAGAGGAAGGGACTACACAAAGAACATGTATGAATGACCCCGTGGACATGGGCAACAGTGTGGAGATTGACTGTGGGAGCAGGGGATGGAATGGGCAGAGGAGGACAAAGAAGGTAAACTTGGGACAACTGTAATAGAATAGCAATAAAAAATGATTTAAAAAAAGATCTTTGGATTGGAGGAGGAGTAGGGTATCAGGGTATGAAAGATTTAAGACAGCTCTGATGTACTTCTTTCCTCCTCCAAAAGCAAAAATCACAAAGCACTTTAAAATTAGTGAGAAAATTACAACCGAATGTTAGCACTTTTCAAATCCAAGCATCACCACTGACTATTAAAATCAATGTAGTGCTAAAGTGGCTTTGAAGTTCAGTGCTCTAAGGAAAATTTCTCTAGAAACTAAAGGTAGCTTCTGCACTCTCTGATTAAGGATACCTGTCTGCAAAACTAAATGATGCATCAACATTGCAAGCTCAAATCAATCTCATTGATTTGTGTGTATCATTATCCTATCTGTTATGTTCATGTTTTCAGTTGCCAAAAGGAGACTTCACCAATTAAGGGCTGTGTTTACAGATAGAGCAGTGAGAGGATGAAGAGTTCAGTCATTAGTCTGTATCATAAAGAGCTGGCCAAGAACATTACTCTTCAAAAATGGAAAAGCAGCAGCTTAAGAAATAGGTCTGCTGACACATAAGCTCAACAAATTCAGGAGACTAATGTTGAAGACAAATGCACAAAAAGGTCTAGTTCGTCTTACAGAATTCCAAAGTAAATGTTCCAAAATTTGTTTGAAGATACTTGGCCCTATTATGTTAAAATAACAAGTTAAACAGTGATGTCACAAGACTTCTATTCTAAATAAGCTTATTTCAAAAGTATAGCTTTTAACTAATAATTGCCATTAAAATTAATTTTTCAAGCAAAACTGAAAGTATGAATGATCTTACTCTATTAAATAAAAAATAGCCATATATTGAATCATTCTTGTTGACCATTTCTATTGTTTTTGTTAGAATAAATATATCAAACTACAAAATTGATGACAATATTTAATCTCTTTATTGATGCTAACACTTGAAATTAAAAATTTCCACCTGTCCAGTGTATTTTAAAACTTCTTGTTTGCTATTATCTCATTAATAGAGATGAGGAAAGGTAAATATGTATATCAAGCTATTATGGATTAAAGAATTTTGATTAAAAAATGACAAAGTAATAATGTTTTATTGGTTGCCAACAGATGATTACAAAAACATATATATATTTCCTAGTACTGTTAAACTTTGCTTCACTGGGTAAAATCAATTAGTTGAGGCAACAAACAAAATTAAAAGTTCCACTTAAAGTATATGCTACTTAGGAATAAAAACACCAGTGACCAGAAATCCCCTCTTCTCCCATTTCTCACTAAAACATTCTGGGAGAGGAGCAGCTTACTCTTCCAGTGAGAAAAATTAGGGTTAAAACTATATAAAAAATTGAATTCTGCTAGCGTGGTCATGAAGTGGTATCCCTACAAGGTGATCCTACTCTTGTTTTTAAACTAGTTAGGAAGAAAAAAGGCAAATCAACTTCTGGCAAGTAGCAGATCCAAGGTCCAAGAGTCAGAGCCAGCAAAGCAGTCACCAGCCCCATGCACCGTGGAGCAGGGGGCCATACCTTGAGGGTTTCGTGCCTTGGAAGCAAGGATGAAACCTTAGGGATAGTGGACAGTGGACACTATCATTCTCAGGGTCCTGTATCACTAATACAGCCTCTTTTTAAAGCTATGGTTATTGCTTATTCTGATGTGGTTGGGAAAAAGAATAAGCTGTTTTTTTCCTGCTCTTAAATCCTCTGACTTACTCTGAAGCTTTCTGCAAAATATAACAATGAATTTTTAAATTTTTGGTTTTTTCAGAAAAATATATACAAATAATCAAGAGTTCACTGAGGGAAGCCATTAGTCAGTCATAGCTATAACTTACTGAAAGTGACTTTTGATTAATAGTGACCTGTAAAATAATGCATTGCATTGTAAAGAACATTTATAAAAAGACAATATAAAGCTATATTTGGGATTAATTCTTGTTTACGTGTGCCAAAAGATTAGGCTTTTTTTAAACATAAAGGTCTTCTTTTTTTTTTCTGTAATTCTTGAGCACAAGTGGCACATTTTAATTAGTTTTGGTGCCGCCAATTTGATAGTCTTCTTTCTTTATGTACAGTTTACTGCCAAAAAAAGCATCCATGAAAATTTCCCAAGAAGACTCTCAAATGCAGCATGTGTTAGAATTTTCATTTTCATTCATTTTCCAATTCAACTAATTATGTTATCACTCAATGTAAATTTTAAAAAAGAAAGTTCTAAGTAAAACAAAAAAATATCCTTAAAGTTCAGCTAATTTCAGCCGAACTGTCATCTTTAAATGGAAAAAATTATATTGGTGCTTTTATATATTGCATATTCTCTTTCTTTTTCTCTTTCTCTTTCTCCTCCTACCCTTTACCCTGCATCTCTCTGTATCTTTCTAATGACTTGTTTGTCTAGAATACAGGATCTTTACTGATTCTTTCAGTGGTAATGTTCACTACAGAGGTTATTAGCCTTTTCTGAGTTATTGCTATGTGTGGAGGTTTTGTCATATTATGACTCTCCATGAAATATACCTATTACATAAGTTTCTCATGCTCTTTCTCAGTCTATAACTTACATGGAAATTTTGCCAACATAAAAATGAAGTGGTCAATTGTATCATGAATTAAACATGTGGCAATGAACATATTCTACTAGTAAATATTTACAAGTAAATACTGTATTTCATCAATTGAAGATGGCATTGATTATAAGGCACATTATTATAAGTACTACAAAGAAAGAAAACACATTTGTAATTAAACTTGACATATCTTCAATTGTAAGCTGCATCCATATTTTACAGATACAAAAATACAAAGAAGAGGGCACATAGAAGTGATGAAATATAGCAAGCCTGTTTATGGTGATATGCCCTTTCTCCCTTGTACTACTTCTAGTGTCAACTACTAAATACATTACATTTTACTCACGTGACTCCTTTTACTCTTTTTTTTTTTCAAATAAAAATTCTGTGCAAGTAATTTTGTTCACTTGCGCCTGATTTTAGAATGTAGTTTAAGGCCTGTTCTTGGGTACTCTCCAATGTATGTCATGCAACCTGGGACCATTTACTCCTGAGGAGTTAATTTCATTTATCATTCCTTTAGTTGTCCAGTGACATAGATATCAGAAAGAGCTGCACATGGTCCCAATTCCAGGGCACTGCTCTGTTGTCTGAGATGAAAAAGATTATTCCAAAATACATATCAATTTTAAAGTCACTTGGCCTAGTTATACAAAATTGTGATGGAAGATAAGTAGTCTTCAGTGCCATCCTTCTTTTTGATGTCAAAATTTCTTACTTGGTATTTTTAAACATAAATGTCAGAAGATACCCTATTATTTGGTGTTAAGCTCACAGCCCCTCCTAATAGCTGCATGTTATTTTTTCTTCTCATATCTTCAGGAATAAATTTAGCAGTTAGTAAATCTAAAATCCTTCCTATTGGCCAAAGAAAGGGAAGTGGAATTTTGCCTCCAGGAAAAAAATTGATATGCATTTAACAGTGACCTTTGGAAAGCAATTAATATATTTCATCCCATAATTAAGGATTCCAAATGAATATGGTTAAAACAGGGCATTTTTAGTACAAATAGCAAGGAAGAGAAGTTATGATAGGTTACCAGGTAAGATATTTAGGGGCCGGTGGACCTTCTATCTGTCCACAGTGCACAGTTACAAAACTAACAGTATAATTTATTATAATAATATAATAAAACATAATATAGCTTATAAATTGTCACACAATAGATTCTGGAAAAAAGACGTTTATTCATTTACTCATTCATTTAACATTTTTTAACATTTGTTATCAGCCTGGCCTGGGATATGTGTTAGGGATATAGCAAAAAAATAGATTGGGCTTTTGCCCTCATGGAGATTATAACATAGCAACAAATATAAACATAAAACAAGTAATTATATGTGTAATAGATATTATAAAACAGATTCCAAAATGTTATGCAATTCAACCTAGTGTTCGACAAGGGTCAAGGGGGTGACGATTTTGTGAGACATCAAAGGTGGGTGCATACCAACTTGGTGAATGTAGGGAATGGGATAGGGCTTCCAGGCTCCAGGAGAGTCAATCGAGTTGAGGGTCCACACGTCAGGGCACTGATAGTTCCTTACTAAAGCGAAAAAAAAAAAACCCCAACAAAACACAAACAAACCCAAAACCCTAAATGTGAATAGAACATAAAGAAGGAATCACGTAAAGGGTAAAGTAGAAAATAATAATTGGGGACCATCCACACTGTGGGAAGCCCTGTAAGCCATTTAAGTAGTCTGTATTTTATTTTAAAAGAAATAGTTCCGGCTGGCGTAGCTCAGTTGATTGAGTGTCGGCCTGGGAACCGAAGGGTCCCGGTTCTATTCCCCCATCAGGGCACAAGCCTTGGTTGTGGGCCAAGTTCCCAGTAGGGGGTGAACGAGAGGCAAGTACACATTGATGTTTCTTTCCCTCTCTTCCTCCCTCCCTTCCCCTCTAAAAATAAAATTAAAAAGGAGAAATGGAAAGCTATTTAAAGGGTCTTAAGCAAGAACTAGCCCACTGAATACTCCTTTTAAAAAAATATTAACATTCTAGCAGAGAGTAAAGAATAGTTTAAAGAAAGGATCGACTGGATGCATTGACTGGATTAGACGGCCATTGTAGTAGTACAGGTGGGACCGTGAGGCTGGGAATCAGAGCAGGGTGGTTGGCAGTAGAGCTGGGAAAAAGTGCATAAACCTGAGAGCTATTTGCAGGTAGACTTTTTAAGATTTATTGGGGTGGTGAAGAAAATAAGCCATCAAGAATGACTGCATGAGGCCCAGTTTTCTCTGTTGAGCAACTGGGTGTACGGTGAGCCTATTGCTGGGGGTGGAGGCAGGAAACTAGAGGAAGTTATAAAACATAACGGGGAATAAATTTCAGAGGAATTCTGTTTAAAATCAGGCAGAAAGGAAAGAGGTGACAGAAAAGATTAAAAAACAACAGCCAAATCACTAGAAGAAAAACCTAGAAAAAATAATGTTTTTACAAAGCAAGGCAAGAGTTTCCAGAGTAAAGATCAACAGTGTCAAATGCTACTTAAAAATCAAGCTAGATAAAAACTGGAATATTATTGACATGGAACTCACTGACAACTGTGGTAAGATGAGTTTTGACAGTAGTACAAACAGAAACCACTAGGAAAAACTAAAAAGGAAGGTAATATAATAATAGAATATAAAGTTACTTAAGGAGTTTGACAATGAAAGGGAAGATGTGAAACGTGTTTACAAGTGTATGGAAATGGAGCCAGATGTGACAGTGTGTGTTAGTCAAAGTTTTTTTGAAAACATGTAGCAAAAAATCATCCTAAACTAGTTTAGATATAAAGGAAAATTTTTCAATGATTCAAAGGAATCTCAATGAACCCAAGAATGGGCAGGGAAAAAAATTTACCAGAATTCAATTCACTAAATAATTAATTTCAAAATTTACTTATTTCACTATTTCATTTTAGTTAACCAGATTTTATTACGATTACATAAAGTATTTGTGGGAAAGTTTATTTTTGCTTTTGCCCTAACTCTCAATTATAGGAATGGAAGACTGAAGTGCTGGTTTAAAAGACTGAAGGACATAGATAGTATAATCACAAAAATAAATGTATTTTGATAGTGGATATATTCTCCTTATGAGTGTGTTTTTTATAATTACAGTACAGCCTTCTTATACCCCTCATTCCATATGCCGTTATCTCAGTGGCCAGTAATTAGGAGAATGAAAGATCTCCATGTGGCAGAAAGAAAACAGTGCAGGGTTGGAAACATCAGGGATAGCTATTGGGTGGGGCACTTGGGAATCTTGCAAAAAGGGGCTACTGAGAAATTTCTTCTTCTGATTGAGGAATCAAGGGCAAAAAGAAAGGAAAACTGATGGAGTTCTAATCTCAATTTTTTAAAAATCTGATCTAGGATAAGATACCTGTTATTATAGTAACATAGGTCCTTACTTTTCTCCATAACTGGTGTGGCCCAGAAAAAAAAGAAATGCATCTATTTATCTTCTGCCTTTCGTAGCCAAACTTCTCAAATGAATGTATGATTTTAATAATATTTATTAAACATTTATAGGTGGCAAGGTTTTTACTTTGTCTTTACATCTTATAATGTAGTTATTATTTATTATTCTCATTTGATTGGGACAGAATGGTTAAACAATTGCCCAAAGCTGCAGCAATTTTACATGGTAATGTAATGATAATATAATCATTTAATCTATTAATATCTGCTTGTTGGCTTCTCTATAACTTTCAACAACTGAACCTAAAATACAAAAACAAAAGCTGAGCAAACAACTAGAACATGAACAGAATCACAGAAATGGAGATCACCTGGAGGGTTATCAGTGGGGTGAGGGAAGGGGAGAATGAGGGAAAAGGTACAGGGAATAAAAAACATAATTGGTAGGCACAAAATAGACGGGGAGGTTAAGAAAAGTATAGGAAATGGAGAAGCCAAAGAACTTATATGTACCCATGGATATGAACTAAGACAGGCAGAATGCTGGAGGGTGGGGGTTAAAGGGCAGAGGGCGGTAAAGGGGAGCAAATATTGGAACAACTGTAATAGCATTATTGAAAAAATATGCTTAAAAAAAGAAATCTGTTTTGAAGCTTTCTCTTCCCTTGGTATCTGTAAATCAAGTCTTTCTTCTACCTTTTCCAACACCTCAAACCTGAGCCCAAACTACATGTAGCATTATAGTTACTTTAGAAGTAAGGTCCTTAAAGGAAATTCTCTCAGCAAAGGCCTTGATACCCTAATCGAGCTACATACTGTAACCTTCACTTCAGGCACAGCCTGGGGTTGGATGATGAACACACAGATTCCCCACAAACCATGATTCCCCTCTGATTGGCTTCTCATTACCATTCTCCATGTGGAGCTTCCTATTGTCACTGAACAGCATCCCTCCTCACACACACCCACGATGGAATATAGCTACGTATGCTGCAACCTACAGGCTCTGTGCCTTGAACAGCCTTATTGGTCTGGCCAAACCTACTTACACAATCTAACTAGGTCGATTTTCCCAGTCATATATAATTCTGGATTGTTTCTTTTGACCACTTCCAGTGTTACTTCCTGGTTCCAGCATGCTTCATACTTTAAGTTGATGTTGCAGCCTCAAGTCACTATATAAACTTATTACTGAAACCTAGTTAGTCTCTACTTGACCCCATAACACACTTTCTACTGTCCAGGAGGCAGTAGCGCAGAGAGTGGGCTCAGAAATTAAACTACATTATTATCGGGTTTGGAAAGTTCTTTATATATTCTGAATATAGTCCTTTTTCAGATAAATGCTTTGTAAATATTTTCCCCTAGCCCGTGTTTTATTATTTCCTTCTCTTAAGAGTGTCTTTCAAAGAACAGAAATATTATTAAGTTAAATTTATCAACATGCTTATTTGTGGACTATGCTTTTGTCCTTGAATCAAAAAAATAATTGCCTAATCCAAGGTCAAAAGTATGTCTCCTATGTTTTCTTCTATAATTTTATAATTTTAAGTTAGATATATAGTTGTATGATTCTCTTTGATGATTTTTGCATTTGGTAAGAGGTATGGATCAAAGTTAATTTCCTTTGCATATGGAAATGCAATTGTTCAGGAATTGAAAGATTATCCTTTCTCCAATGAATTGTGTTTGAACCTTAGTCAAAAATCAATTGACCACAAGGGTGCACGTCTATTACTAGAGTGTCAATTTAGTTCCAATAGTCTATTTCTCTGTCTTTTCCCCAGTACCACATTGTCTTTAAAGCTATAACTTTATAATAGGTATTATAAATATAATAGCATTAACCCATCACATTTTCTTCTATTTAAGATTTGTTTAGTATTCCAAATCCTTTGCATTTCCATGTGAAATTTCTAGAATCAATTTAGCAATTTGTGAAAAAAAAAAGTCTGCTGGGATTGTAATTGTGATAGCATTGATTCTATATATCAGTGTGAGGAGAACTGACATCTTAACAACATTGGTTCTTCCTGTCACTGAACATGATGTGACTCCACATTTATTTAAGTGTTCTTTAAATTTTTAAAGCAGTATTTTGTAGGTTTTCAGTGAAGAAAACTTGCATATCTTTTGCCAGATTTATTCCTAAGTACTTAATATTTTGATGCTATTGAAGTTGCAACTTAAAAAAATTAATTCCCTCATTTTATTTGCCAGCATATAGAAAGAAATTGATTTTTGTGTTTTGATCTCATATGGTGTAACTTCACTAAATTCACTTACTAGTTTTAGTGGGTTTTTTGCAGTTTCCATTCAATTTTCTGTATAGACAATGACACCATTTACAAATATGAGAGGCATTTTTTCCTTTTTGATTTGTATGAGATTTATCTCCCTTGTTTGCATGGTCCAGACTTTCAACACTACATTGAATACAAATGGTGAGAAAGAACATCCTTGTGTTGTCCCTGAGTTAGAGGGACAGCATTAGTGTTTCACCATGAACTGTGTTAGCTGAAAAGCTTTTGTAGATTACCTTTTTCAGTTTGAGGTAGGTCCCTTATCTTTGCACTTTGCTGAGAATTCTTATCAGAAATGGATGTGGGATTTTGCCAAATTTGTTTTCTTTCTTTCTAGAGGTGATCACATGATTTTCATATTATATTTTTAACATAGTAAATTGTATTGATCAATTTATAATTGTTAAACCAACCTTGCATTCCTTGGAAACAACTTCTTGTTCATGATATATTATCCTTTTTATACATTGCTGGAACTGATTTGCCAATTTTCTAAAACTTGACAATTTTATCAGTCTTTTCAATGAATTAGGTTTTGGTTTCTTTAGTTTCCTTTGTTAAGTCTTGTTTTCTATTTTATCAACTTCTGGTGTGATGTTTTAATTTCTGCTACTTACTTTGGTTAAGTTAGTTTTTCTTTTTCTAATTTCTTAAAGTAGAAGCTGATGTCACTGATTTGAGGCTTTTCTTCTTTAATTAGTGGTATATATTCTCTCATAAATACTGCTTTAGTGGCATCCCAGAAGTCTTGTATTGTGTTTTTATTTTTATTTAATATAAAACATTTTTCAAATCTATTTTGATTTCTTCTTTAATCTGTGTTAGAAATGTCTTATTTATTATCAAACATTTGGTGATTTTTCTGGATATGTTTCTCTTGTTTTTTTATTTAATTCCATGTGGTCAGACAGCACACTCTTTTTAATTCTAATCATTTTAAAGTTGAGATTTATTTTATTGTCCATAATATAGTCTATCTTGGTAAATTTTCCATGTGTCCTGAAAGAGTGTGCATTCTACTTTTGTAGGATATAGTATTATAGCAATTTCCCTTAGGGTGAGTATGCAGATAATGTCATTCAAATATTCTATACTGTTATTGATTTTCTATTATTCTATCATATATTGAGAGAAGGGTATTGAAATATCCAACTATAACAGCTGATTTGTCTATCTTCTGTCAGTTTTATCAGTTTTTGCTTTATGTAGTTTGAAAATCTGTTATTAAATGCAAAACAGTTTAGAATTATTATGTCTTTTTGATAACCAGACCCCTTTAAATTTATGAAATGACCTTCTAGTCCCTGGTAATATATTTGCCTTGAAATATATTTTGTCTGATATTAGTGTGGCCTTTGTAGCTTCCTTTTGAATACTGTTGGCATAGCATATCTTTTGTATATTTATACTTAGAGTGAATTTGTTATATTCACCATTAAGTTGGGTCTTCTCATTTTCTCCAACTCGACAATCTATTTATAATTGGAATGTGTGGATTTTATATGTAATATAATTTTCAATATGGTTAGGTGTTAACTCTGTCATCTCATATTTGTCTTCTTGTCCTTTTCATTTTTTGTCCTGTTTTCCTCCTTTTCCTGCCTTCATTTGGATTGAGTAATATTTAGTGATTTCATTTTATCTTCTTTGTTGGATTATCTGTAATACATCTTTGTTTTGTTATTTTACTAATTGTGTTAAGGTTTATTGAATATGTCTTTAAATTATCACATTTTGTCTTCAAGTGATTTTATACCACCATATATATAAGTTGACAATAGTTCAATTCCATTTCTATTGTACTTCCAATCTTTGTATTATTTTTCATTCATTTTACCTGTGCATGTTATAAAAGATACTAAATATTGCAATTGTTTTGTTTAAGTTTTAAAATAAAATTTTATTTTATGTATACATGTAGTTACCTTTCCTGTTGCTTTTCATTATTTTAGATGAATGTTTTCATTTGGTGTAATTTTTCATCAGCCTACCATATTTCTTTTAAATTTCTTTTATGTGGGTTTCCTTAAAATGAATTTTCAGCTTTCTTAAAATTTAAGTATTTTATTGTTTATATTATTAGAGATGTCCCAGTTTTCTTCCTTTGCGCCCTCACCCAGCTTTTTGTATGTCTAAACTATCTCTTTTTTTGCATTCATTTTTGAAAAATATATTCCGAGTACTAAAGTCTATGTTGCCAATCTTTCTTTCATATCTTTCAAAATGTTCCACCACTGAGTTTTTTCCAATGAGAAATCTGCCATATTCCTTATTTTTGTTTATCTGTACGCAATATGTCTTTTTTCCTCTGACTACTTTTAAGACATTTCCCTTTTTATCTGGTTTTAAGCAATTTCATTATGAAGTGTGTTGGTGTAGTTTTCATCCCATTTGCTGTAATTAAAGCTTATTTAGCTTCTTGAAATGTGGATGTTTAATCTTTATAAAATTTAGAAACGTTTTGCCACTATGTTTTTAAATTTATAGGGATTGGCAATAATAGGTTTATAGTTATGAGTATGCAAAACACAGAGTTAATAAATCTATTGTAATAATCATAACCTGCATGTCTTTTTCCATACAAATAACTATAAATCTACTTTTGCCCACCCCTCTGTTTGTTTGCCTCCTGTCTTTAGCTTAGTTCAGTGAGCCAATTTCATGTATAAAAGGTGGCTTAATATTTTTCCATAGCTCACTGGTGTTCTTTGCATTTTTAAAATTATTTCTTCTGTTTTAAATTTTAGATAGTTTCTATTGTTATTTCTTCAATACCCAAAGTTTTCATTTTAGATGTTTTACTTTTCATCTCTAGCAGTTGAATGGGGTCTTTTTCATATCTTCAATATCTCTATTACACTTTTTAGACATATGTATCTCAATTATAATAACTGTATTTATGTCCTTGGGTCTGCTAATTCTAACATGTGTGTCAATGTTGCCAGTTTGATTGATTATTATTCTCAATATAGGTATTGTTTTGCTTTGTTGCATACATGTCTGCATAGCTTTGATTGGATGGAAGAACTTGTCGGTTTTACTTGCTGAGTGGATGTTTTCTTAGTCCTATAAATATTTTTTTCTTTTTCTAATCTTTTTTTAATACAATTTTATTTATTTATTTTTAGAGAGGGGGAAAGGGGGGGAGAAAGAGGGAGACAAACGTTGATGTGCAACGTGATGAGTTGCATTTGGCACACCTCCAACTGGGGACCTGGCCCGCAACCCAGGCATGTGTCCTGACTGAGAATTGAGCTGGTGACCTTTTTTGGTTTGCAGGCTGGTACTCAATCTACTGAGCTGCACCAGCTAAGGCAAAATAAATATTCCTAAGGTTTGTTTTTGTATACCATTAAGTTACATGGAAATAGGTTATTTCTGGTCTTTCTTTTATAATTTGTGGTTCCATAAAAGTACCCAGCATAGAGGTAATTATCCTCCACTGCTAGGACAAGACCTTCCTGAGGACTCTACCTAATGCCATAGGAATTATAAGTTTTTTAAATCTGGCTGTAGGGAACAGGTATTTTCCTTGGCCCCGTGTGACTATTAATGTTAAGCAGTGTTCCCTTTAATTCTTTTGGGTGGTTCTTTCACAGTCTTTGGAATTTTCCTCAAATGCAAACATAGATCAGTACTCCAGAATACTTAACATGAAATTTCTGCTTGAATCTAGGTTATTTCTCTTTACACTTCTCTCCTTTATCATGTTGTCATGTGAATGCTAGCTTGTTTGTTCTTTTTGGACCTCAGCTTCTACTTTCTCAGACCATGTTATTCCTGTGTTCCTCTTCCCTTAACTTTGGCTTGGAAAGTCTCTCATGGCAATAAGCTAGGGCATTTACAGGGCTCACCTCAGTTTTTTACCACCTCTGAGGGATCACTCTCTGGTTGCCTGATGCCCAGGACCATGACTTGATATTTTTATTGTTGTTCTTACATGAAGGATGGTAAATTCAGTCCTTGTTACTTCATGTGATCTGAAGCTGAAGTGCCAGCCAATCTTAATAATGAAGATGGGGCATAAGAAGATTAAGAAATTGTATGTATAATACTTCTGTAGAAAATTTAACTTATGGTAAGATATTAAGTCAAAGTCTCTTTCCATATACACATACCTATGTAAATTAAACTATATTCTTCTCTGGAGAATTCTAATAAGCAAGGAATTTATTCCAAATACAAAGTCACTTAAAAAATAGAAGAAAAAGAAAAAAACAAATTTGGGTACTGCAAGAACATCTGTACTTAATAAGTGGTTATAATTTTACAGAAATGTTTACCTCAGATTCAGCCTCTACAAATTGTTTTAGTATATTGGAGCAAGTCTTAGATCTTAAAGATTTTGTGGCCTCATCCTGCTAAGGAAAAGTTTCAACTTTTCTCTGTCCAACAATTTTTTAGACCAGAAATATAGTATAACTAATAGAATATTGAGTCAGGTGAAATGATAAACCTTTTCATAAAATAATTTAATATAGTTGGCAAAAAAAATGCAACCTTCCTACATGAGAGTTAATTTAGGGGGCATTCAGGGATATCTGCTAATTCATAATTTCTGAAAAAGTTCTCAAATGTGGTTTTGATATAATTTACACCTAAATTGCTAATTTTCTGTAAGGACAGAATTTTTAAAAATCCTTTAGAACCAATATCAAATAAATAAGTGAGGTTTCACACTATATTATGTATGAACACTGTGAGTCTTTTCAAGTTTAAAAGGCATTATTACAAGTGCTAATAAAAAGGAAAGAGAAGAAAAGAAAATATTGAAAACTAGGAAACTTTTCTAGAAAAGATGGAAACATTTGAATAAAAATAGATGGAAGCAAATAGTGGAAGAACTAACTCAAATGAGAAAGCAATTTCAAAGTGTTCAATTACTTAAGTGACTCAGTGTAATGAAAATAAGTATTAATTTCTAAAACGAAATCATACAACTGGTTAGAAAGATAGGTAGAATGAAAAGTTCCTATTAAAATTGTTTTAAAATTCAAATAGTCTAAAGAAAATTATATCAAAATGAAAAAAACAAATTCTTAAAATGTAGGTCATTTAACTGTGATTTCCCATATTTCCTGCAATTCTATGCTTTAAAATTTTTTGTACACTACCTAGTCAGTCACTTTTATTCACTGAAGATCAAGTTATAGGCAAAGTACAAACTGGTAATTAAAATTTTCTAGTTCAGTGCCAGGTACACATTGTTCTTTTAATGAATCAGATTATCTCAACTTTGTAAGGATTAATTAGGTACTTGTAGCAAAGTAATTCTGTTAAATTTCTTAGAACACTGTGCCACCAGATAACTAAATGGTGGCCTTGTAAATTCAAAGAGTTAATAGAAGCTCAGAAATCCTATTACACTGAATTGCACTAGAAGAATTAGAATTTTTTATTAACTATGACATTATTAAAATATTATCATATATTTTCTTTTATATGAACTAAGGTTTGTGTAAGCAATAAATACTAAAAGGAAAAATGGAAATTAAGTATTGCAGTATTTTTTCTTTTAGAAAAAAATTAAAATTATTAAAAAGTCATTTTTGAAGACAAAGTATTTTCTATCCAAAATAAAAAGAAATTAAGATTTTATAATAGTTCATATTATAAATTTAAAAACAACTATTTTGGAATAATTTTTTTTGGTATATTTTATTGATTATGCTATTACAGTTGTCCAATTTTTTTCTCCCTTTTTCCCCTCTGCCCTGCATCCCATCCCATCATCCCCCCACCTCTTAGTTCATGTCTGTGGGTTGTACATATCAGTTCTTTTCTCAATTTCCTATACTACTCTTAGCATCTATTATTTTTGTTTGTTTTGGGGTTTTTTTTTCCCTTTGGTCAACATTTTTCCGCCACCACTTTCCCCAGCCCCATCCATCCCCAACTGCCACTCTCAATCCTTTCCCCATTTGGCTTTGTTAATGGGTCCTTTATGCATGTTCCGGAATAATTTTAATTTATAGAAAAGTTATAGAGACAGTACAAAGTGTTCCCATATACTCTGATCCAATTTCTTTGAATGCCAATATCTTATATATAGACATTTATCAAAACTAAGGGTTGGGACTGGATGAAAGAAGGTGAAGAGATTAGCCAAACAACATATATGCATAACCCGAAGACACAAGCACCAGTGTGGTGATGGCCACAGGGAAAGAGGGCTAAATGAAGGGGGAATGGAGACATCTATAATAGTGTCAATAATTAAAAAACAAACAAACAAACACTAAAAAGTTAACATTGGATAATACTGTTAACCAGACAGCAGATTTTACTAATATTTTATCTTTTTCTATTCCAGAATTCATTCCAGGGCACCACTTTACTTTTAGTCATCATGTATCCAAGTGTCCTTCAATCAGTGAGTTTCCCAGTCTTTGTTGTTTATGACCTTGAGAATTTTTTAGAGTATTGATCAGGTGTTTTGGAGAACATCTTTTGATTTGGTTTTGTCTGATATTTATTCACAATTAAGAATTATCAATGGATTTTTGGGAAAAATATTTCAGAATCAAAATGTGCTTCTCATCACATCATATCAAGGGGCATATCATATCAACATGTCTTATCACTGGTGGTGCCAACTCTGATCACTTGGTAAATGTAGAGTTTCACATATTTCTCCACTGTAAGGTTTCTGTTTTCCTCTTTTCATATTCTATTATTTGGAAGCAAGTAACTAAAGTCCAGCCCAAATTCTGGTTGAGGAGAATTAAGTTCCACCTTTTGTAGGGCAGAGGCTCTACATAAATTATTTAAAATTTTTTTCTGAAGGAATATTACTTCTTTCTCCCCTATTTATTGATTTGTTCAATTATTATGTATATTAGGATGTACTCATGGATATTTACTTTGTTCTTCGGCATTATAAATAGTATTACTACTAAGAGTCCAATACTACTGCTGTTTATTTTATTGTTTAAATGATTCCTGCTTTGACCATTTGGGACACTTTCTGGTTGGCTTCTTTGTCTTTTTTAGATACCTCCATACTGTCCCTTTTTTTTAAACACTCTCTTTTTAAAATTTCTATTTATTTATTTTAAATAGTTCATTTTTCATTGTATTTTTTCCATTACCATTTGTCCCCCAAAACACTCTTCCACCTCCACCTCTGCACCTTATTCACTAACTTTTGTTCCTGTCCGTGAGTCTGTTAGGCAGCATCTAGGAATGAGAGCGAAAGAGGGAAAATAAATGCGGGGCTTTCACCATTACAATCTAACAAAGAACTTCATACACTAGGCTAGATGAAAGAGGAAGGCATCTTTCATCAATTAACCCAGCAGTCCTGAGCTCCGTTTGATAAGATTGCCAGGTGTCCCGAGCATTGCAAGCAAAATAGCACAGAAGGAGGCAAGAATCCTTGAGACTGTGCTGAGAAAAGGGGCTTCTATAAAAACATTGCTAAGATTGCAGGTGTTCTAAACATCACAAGTGGGAATTACACAGTAGCAAAAGGGGGGCCTATGCTGGGAAAGGGGGCCTCTGTAACAATTTCACTAAGACAAAGAGCCTTTACTAAGAAAGGAAGCCTTTGTAGTTGTACATTATTCCCAAGGGGGAGAAGAAGGGGTACCTGAAAGCTGGCTAAGGTGTATAATCCCTGAACCCCAATAGAAGGCATTTTTAGATAAGCTAAGTGCCCACTTGCACCCTGGGCTCAAGTGTATAGAACAGACTCAGTAATTTACTAACAAACACACTGACAACTTTCTTTCCTTTATATGTGGGACATTTAGACTAGCTGGGGGCATGCTTGCAGCTTTATGCTCATACATATTTCATAAATAAACCTGCTATTTCATTTCTACTATACGTGTTTGTCTCTCACTTGAATTTGTGTCTTTTGAGCAAGACAAGAACCGAGACAAGGGGAGAGAGCCTCTTACCTCTTGGGTCTCTCTCCTCATCCATAACAAGCCTTTTTTCTTTTTTGCTAGATCCCTCCATCCCCAAACCTCTGCCCCCACTCAGAGCTGTTAGCCTGCTCTCTATGAGTCTATCATTAATTTGCTTATTAGTTCAGTTTGTTTATTAGATTCCGCGTATGAGTGAAATCAAATGTACTTTTCTTTCTATGACTGGCTTATTTCATTTAGCATAACGTTTTCCAGGTCTATACATGCTGTTGCTAAGGGTAAAAATTTCTTCTTTTTCATAGCTGAGTAGTATTCCATTGTGTAAATGTACCATGGCTGTTTTCTCTGCTCATCTGCTGATGGACACTTGAGCTGCTTCCAAACCTTGTATATTGTAAATAATGCTACAACGAATGTGGTGGTGTATATATTCATGGTACAGGCTTAAAAACAGACATATAGATCAATGGAGCAGAAATAAACCTACACCTTTATAGTCAATTAATACTTGACAGAGGAGACAAAAACATACAATGGGCTAAAGATAGTTTATTCAATAAATGGTGTTGGGAAAATCAGACAGATATATGCAGCAAAGTGAAACTAGACCACCTTCTTAAGGCACACACAAGAATAAATTCAAAATGGATTAAAGTCTTAAATGTTAAACACGCTTTTACTTCTGTCATTATATAATGTTCCAGGCTCATATTGTTCCAGGCATTTTCCCTACTCAGCCCTAGAATCAATAATTTCTTCCAGGAACCTTGGTTCTTTTCATGGAAGAATGGTGTTTAGAAACTAAGATCTGGGTGCTGGATATCCTGTTATCACTGCTTCTTTCTCCTCTCAGCAGGCAGAGATAAGAAACACATTCATTATACAAACCCATGTGTACATATTTTTTAAAATTTTGTGTGTGTACCTAAGTTCATATTGCTATCTCTGACTCTAATTCAGCACCATAGGGTTTATTCTCTTTCCTACACACTCATTTTTAACTTTTATCACGGATAGTGAGAAACCTGGTTCCCATTATCTACAATTTATTTTCTTATTTGTTCAACCAATGGTAGTACATGTGCATAGCAGCCTCAGAGCAAAGAAATTAGAGCACGACACTGTTTTTCTGGGATGAAGGCAGGGTTGGGGGGAAATTATCTGTAACTTTTATTTGATTCAGCCATTATAGTACAACTCTGCTTCCTTCTCCCTTAATTGAGTTGCCTTGAGCTGGTACCCTTCTTGTAGTTGTTTTGATATTGTCACATTTTAATGTCATATATTCCCAATTCTTGGTTTACTATACCTGTATTATGAAAGATGTAACTGACATTTTGAAATTGACTTTCCCAAGGTCATATGGCTCATAACTAATAGAGCTGAGTCTAAAATTCAGCTCTGTTCAAAGTCCAAAATATAAAATCTTATTATATTAAGCTTAGAACTTAATGTCCCACAGAGGAATACAGTGTGCTGGATTTATGGTTAAAGTACCTAGATTATTTTGCTTTCATCAATGAGCATTCATATAGTTGTTTGAGTCATCTTTTGCCTATTTACTTATTGTCAGTGGGTTCAGCCAATGCAGCTCTAAAGACATTTAGGTCTAAAGAAGATATAACAGGGTCATATCTAGTCCAGTTCCCAATACTTTAAAATTCATCTTTAACTTTTTAAATAATTTGGAAAGGTAATCTCACCATGCAATTTGAATAGATTGGATTTACTTGATTAATTTTGCTGTAACCTTGAACGTGTAAAATATACATTGTAATTTTATTGCTAAAATAATTTTAAGTCACTATTCTATTTCTTTAATAAGAATTTGAAATTATGTAGTGTGCATTCATTGGGGCACTTGCACAGATAATGAATTTTCTGAGGAGAATTCTGGTTCTACCTCATGCAAAGTTTATCAAATTATTAGTGATAAAGGAAAAGCTTTGTTTTTTCCTCTATAATCAGTCATGGATTGGTAGCTTTATAGAATAAAATAGTTTCTAGAGAAATAAAAAATTTAAGACTACTAATACAAGCTCCAATATTTTATATTTTTTAAATATAACATCACTCAGTCAAATTGACATTAAAGTTTCCAGACACTTTTTCTCAGTTTCTGTATTTTTCTCTTTGTGGATTGATAAAAAAACATTTATTATCATTGATCTACTGAACACTTTGGTCCCTGATTAGAGATTCCTTTAGAAAACCCCAGTTCAGTGTTAGTGTCCCACCAGCATCCAAGTCAAATTTCACTGGCATAACAGCGCTCTTTTTTTCCTCTGAGGATATGTTCATTGAGGATATTGAGGATATACTCAATCACTTTTTAAAAATATATTTTTATTTTTTAAAAAATTCTCACCCAAGGATATGTTTATTGATTTTAGAGGGGGAGGATGGGAGAGAGAGAGATAGAGAGAGAAATGTCACCATGAGAGAGAAACATTGATCGACTGCTTCCCATATGAACCTGCTGGGAAATTGGACCTGTAACCTAGGTATGTGCCCTGAATAGGAATTGAACCTGCAACCTTTTGGTGTACTGGACAACGCTCCGATCAACTGAGCCACCCGGCCAAGACTATCCTCAAAATCTTAGCACCTACTTACTTTTGTATCAGTCTAGATTATTGGAAAGCATTATACGTGAAACACAGCACTCTTCTTTGCTATTGCCTTTGCAGAAATATAAATGCTAGTGGCATATTGAGTGCTTATTATATGCTAAGTACAGTTCTAAGTACCTTACATGTAAAGTCATTTAATCTTCTCAATATGAAATAAGCACTATTATCATTCCCACTTTAACAGAAACGAAAACTGAAGTACAAAGAGATTGACTTGCCATGATCAGATAGCAAGTCAGTGGCAAAACTGAGATTCAGCTGGGCTCCAAGTCTGTGTCCTTAAGCAAAACATCATACTGCTATCCATAAAATATAAAATTTTGAAAAAAGTATCTGGAAAGGCTTTTATAATTTATCTAAAATTGACTTCCAGATACATGATTTAAAATGTTACTCAATATCTACTATTTATAGAACCATTTTTAAACAGAAGGGACAATTCAAAGTTCACAGAATTATAAACACTTAATATTTTCTTTGTTTTTGCTACTACACCACTGGGAACTAAGGTCTGAGCTCAAATACGATGGCTTTTCTCTAGTGTATGACTTTTTGGTTTTTTTCCTTTTGTCAAGTATTGTCTTACTTATGACAAGTATTTTTATTAGCCACCTCAAATCCCTTTTGCTTGAATAGATGGTATATAAATAAGCCAATTAATGTTCTTCAGTAGTTCTTTTGTCAAGTGATTTTCAGCTTCAAATCTGCAATCATTGAGAATCATTGTAAAAAGACTGAATAGATATATTAGTATTCTAAGGCTGCCAAAACAAATCACCATAAACTGGTTGCTAAATCAACGGAAGTTTATTCTCTCAGCTCTGAAGGCTAGCAGTCTGACATCGAGGTGTGGGTGGGCTCACATTTCCTCTAGAGGCTCTAGAGGAAAATGCATCCTTTGCTTCTTTCAGCTTCCTGGTGCTTAATGATCTTAACTTGCGGCTATCACTATTTTCTGCCTTCATGATCACATTGCCTCCTCCTCTTCTCTGTGTCTGTCTTCTCCGTATATCTCTTTTAAGGACACGGTCATTGGATTTTGGACCAATCCAGATAATCCAGGATTTCATCTCAAGATCGTTAATTATATTTGCAAAGACCCTTTTCTCAAATAAGATAACATTCAAAGGTTCTGGGGATGAGGACATGGGCATGTCCTTTTGGGGACCACCATTCAAGTTACTATAAGAGGTAGTGGTAGTCAGGGGTATCTTTCTATAAGTACATTCACTGCATTAGGCTTTACTATATGGGTTTTGTGACTTAAAAGTTGTAAGTGAAAAACTTTTTATTTTGTGCCCATTTCCCTGGCTCTTTGCTTTGTTCTGGAATGGTTAAGTTTGCCAGGGACCTCGGTTTCATTCAGGTAAAGATGATAGATGTACAATATTTTAAATTTTGTCTATATTTTGTCTTAAAGTCTTATAAAGAAACCTCTTACATTATCCTCCATATTCATCTTTCTGAGAAGCAGCATGAAATAGTTCTTAAAAACATAGACTGTAAAAGTTTTACCTGGATTCAAATCCTGACTACTACTAGCTACTTACCTTAAGCAATTTTATCTCTATGTGCCTTTATCACAGGATTCTCTCACACACACACAACACAACGGTTAAAACAGTGCCTAGACTGTGAAAAACAGTGTGTTGTTATTAGCTATTACTCTGAAGAACAGCTATAGTCTTCTTTCAGAATAACTCCATTATGATAAGCTCAGCTATCTAACCCCCACCTTTTTTTTTTTAACAAGATTTTGTGCCTAAAACACCTGCACAATTTTCAAAAAGGAGAAACTGAGGAGTACTTAAAATGTCAGACATAAAATAATCACTAGAGGTAACATAAAAGCATAAAGGAAGCCTGTAAGTTTGAGTGAACAAAAATTACCATTTTGTTTGGGGAGGCCTGAGACAAAGGGAATTTATCTGCATTCTGATGAGGAAGACCAAAAAGTTAGAGCCTTTCACCTTTAGGTCACTGATTCTCACCCAACTTATGAAAAAAGTAATCGAAAATCATTATCATCTAAAAACTGTTAAGTACTATCTCTGAAAAAAGTTGTTTGCCTCATTCTGGTTTCCAGGTGGTGACAACCGTCATCACATTGAACACTCACCACTTGGCCATTTAAGTGGAGAGATTAGAGGGTGAATGAGTCTGAAGATAGAATGATAGTCTCTTCCTCCAGGGTCCTCTGAGAGGTTTGGCAGGCAGTAGAGGGAAAGTTTAGCTAATTACTTTTGCTAATTTAATCCAGAAATAAGTGGATGTCAGTTTGGAGAATGGGATACCAATACTTGTCAGCCATTAGATCTACCTTTTTAATAGAGATTCTAAGTTACAATCTCATGTAAGAAAAATTGTAAAACTAGCTTTATAATTTACATAGCATAAATTTCAGTTTTTTAAATGTATAATTTGATGATTTAGGTAAATTGATAAATTGTATAATGACTGCTTCATCCAGTTTTAGAACATTTTAATGGAGAACTTAAAGGAATATATATATGCACACACACACCATATATATTCTTATTTAAAAGAAGATAATACCTAAGGTGCTGAGGAAGAGAGGTTAGAAAGTACAAGAAGTAAATAGTATTTTAAAATTTGATTAAACTTTCAAATACAATTTTAATACAGATGTGTAGTATTTTGATGTCATTGTTTGAATTTTTATTTATGAATTATCTAATATTGTGAATATCTTAATGGATCATATCAAAGGTCTTTTTACCATAATAATGCTTTAACATAATGCCTTATAGAAGGTAGACACTCAAATATTTAATTTGGGAAATAAATACAATTACCCATCTTTCTGTTTCTTCCATGCTTAAGTATTTCATATTCAGAATCACGGAATAAGTTTAAATACTAATATGGGGGAATTTCAGTGTGTTATGGATATAGGGGTAGAAAAGCCACACCTTTTCTTTTAAAGTAAGTGCATTATTTATTAATGATAATTATATAGTGTTTAATTTATGATAGGCACTATCCTAAGAATTTAATACAGTAATTAAATATTTTCATCTAATCCTCACCACTCTTTGAAGCTCAGAAAGGGAAGGTATTAAGGGAGGTGAAGTAACTTGCCAGGGTTATACATGGAGAGACTTTAATTAGAACTCAGGCAATCTGGACCCAGAGTAATTATTTTTATATAACCAAAAAACTACTTTTCTTTTGAGAATCATTTTCCTTTTCTTTGTAACATCAATATCCAGCACTAAGAAAGATCTAATTTTTTATTTTTAACCACCCACGCTGACTGAATTCCATGGCTAAGCATTTGTGACATGCCACCAGCACAAGTTTCTCAGCCCTATTGACCTTCAATTCATTATGTAAATCTCCAACTCTAGCTTCATTCAAATATTTAGTTTTTGAACTCACACACTCAGCATATTAAGCAAGGTCAAACAAAAACTAATGGTTGGGCCATGTAGCACTATTTCAGGTGTTTGCTATCCACAGCTTAGCCTTAGCTGTGCTGTCACCATTGTTCAGGGATCTTCTTGTCCTTAATTTGTTTTCTTTCTCATACCTCAGAGTGGCTGCATGCCTTTGTTTATTACTTCAAATTCTGTCACAACCATCTATCCTTTTCTATTTCGATAGATGAGAAATGATTAGCAGTTCCAAATCTTCAGAGGCTAGGTAGAACAAGAACTCTAAACTGCCTATTGAATTTAATACATTGGTGGTTTTGGATGTTTTAGAAAAAAGGGTTTTGATATGCAGTTGACCCTTAAGAAACACGGGTTTGAATTGTGCAAGTCCATTTATATGCGGACTTTTTTCCAATAAATATTATAAATGTATTTTCCTTATGATTTAAAAAAAAAAGATATTATTTATTTATTTTTAGAGAGAGGGGAGGGGAGAGAGAAAGAGGGGTAGAGAAACATCAATGTATGGTTGCCTCTCTTACCCCTCCAGTTGGAGACCTGGTCCACAACCCAGCTATGTTCCCTGACTGGGAATCAAAATGGCGACCCTTTTGCAGGTCGACACTCAGTCCACTGAGCCACACCAGCCAGGGTGGTATTTGTAATTTTAAAAAATATTTAATATCGCTTATACTAAAAAACCCTTTTTTGGTATTTTAAAAACACTTTTACTGAGCTGTTATTCACATATCATACACCTCCTTAAAGTACACAATTCAAGTTTTTAGCCTATGCACAGAACCATATAACCATAAGCATAATCCATTTTAGGAAATTTTCATCACCCCTAAAAGAAACCCTGTATTTAGAAGCAGTCACTTTCTATTCCCTTCTGCCCTGGGAAACCAATACTCTACTTTCTCATGGGTTTACATATTCTGTGAGCTTTATCACAATTAAAACTTATATTGTTCATCACTAATCCCCAGTATCTAGGCAACTGGCTGGCCCATGAGACTTCAATACCGGTCCAATAGTGAACAAGGCAGAATAAGTCCTTACTTTCCCGAATTTATATTCTAAAGGGGGAGATCAATGCCTTAAAAAGAAACACCTAAATTTTGTTAACTGCTGCATAGTAGAGAATGTGCTATAATAAAGGATATTAAAGAATCTATTTAGATAGCAAAATCAGATGCTTCTTAGAGATGAGCTGACATTTATGATCAGACCTCAATTAATGCTAGGAAGGAACCAGCCACAAAGGGCCGAGGGAAGAGAATCCCCAACAGAAAGAAGGGCAAGTGAAATTTCAGGGGCTACAAAGAACCCAATTAATTCCAGGAAAGTCAGTGTGACTATATAATAGTAAAGGCAGAGGATGATGAAAAAAGTGGTGGAAAGGTAATTAAGGACCAGATTATACAAGCCTTGTTAGGGGATGGTAAGAAGTTTATACTTAACTCCAAGTGAACTTGCATGTCATTTAAGTTGTATGATTTATTCCTTGCGTAGGGCCTTACTATTCAAACTGTGCCCCGAACCAGCAGCAGCAGCATCACCTCTGAACTTTTTAAAACTGCAGAATCTAAGGCAACACTCTACAATTAATGAGAATTTCTACCTTTAAAAAGATCCCAAACGAATAATCTGTACATTAAATCTTGAGAAACACTAGAGAATGGATTAGGAGTGAGAAAGAAGAGAAAACGTTAGCTATACTAGTCCAAGTGAGAGATGAAGGCTGCCTGTATATGGGTGATAGCAGAAAGAATGAGAAGGCTGATTTCGGATGTATTTTGGAGATAACTGATTTTGGTCTCTTACCCAGCTAAGTGGAGATTACAGTAAGCAGGTACCGATATGAACCTGGATTTCTGAGAAAAGTTTGGGATTGGAGATACAGGTATGTTGGTCGATATCCTGCTTCTGAGTTTCAAGTGTTATTTTACAGTTTTATACTCATAAATGTTGGCATGTTGTCATTTTTATAGAAAATAAGACATGTCTTGCTGAAGGCTGTCCAAGCCTTTCAGACTTTCCCTTTGAGGTTCTCTGTTACTAGATATCTTTCAAGTCCTTTTTAACCCTTTCACAAAAAAAGTGTTATGGATGTTTTAAAATTCAAGGCCCATGGCTCAGCAACATTCTTCCTTGTCTATAGCTCCTAGGATTCTCTACAAGCAGGTCCTAACTGGGACAGATATCAAGTTTATCCATTTTCTAGGTACAAATCAGACTGGAAATTCCTGGGTTAGTGGGTCCCATTCTCTTGGTGTACAGTTCTGTTTTCTTAAAAAATCATTAATGAACTAGAGTCAAGTCAGTTAATGGGAATGGGGGGAAAAAAAAGAATTCCAAATGCGGGAGAATTTATATTATCCCCATTTTTAAGCCAAATAGTAACTCCTTGTATCGCTTCCATAATAAGTGGCACAGCTAAGTTCCAATTTAATGTTTTTCCCTGTACCATTTCTCTCATCTAGGATAGTTTTGTTAAAGGTTCAGAAATGGCTTAAGTAAAACTACTGAATATCAACTGCAGGAAAGTTCAAATTTTATTTATGATTTCCAAAGGAACAGCAAAAAATGACATACAAATCAAGCTATTCTTGCAATATAAGCTAAATTAAGCTTTGTTTTTATGACTAAACTGGTTTTGTCTGCTCAGGGAATTTTCAAAGCTGGCCTCCACTTGTTTTTTAACAGTTTGTTACAATTTATAAACGCAAGCAAAAGACCTTTTATCTTCTTCTTCTTTATTTTTTAAGGTATGTTGAACGAGAAAACTTGCCATGGTTTCAATTCTCAGCCATTGGTAACTCCGAGTATGACCACACCACTAGAGTCTCCGTGGGACGGTTCCAGGATCCTGCCTGTTCTGGTTAAATTCACAAGACTGGGAAAACCTGGCAGATTTCTGGTTAGGAAGTGACACTAACTTTTTCAACGGCATTACTATATTTACAGTTGACTGTTTCTAGTAATGTAAATTTACTTTATGGGCCTGAAACACTACCTTAACCAAAAGAAATTCCAAGAACTTTGAGAATAAAGTTCCCTCCCAGTAAAACCGTTTTTGCATTTGAAGGGGATCGGCCAGTGGGAGTTGTTGAAGGAAGAAAAGCGGAGGGTTTGCTCCAGGGCCAAGACTGGGTTGCGGTGACGGGAGGTGAGGCTGAGTTAAGTCGACTCGGCCCTGCCTCCTGGGGTGGTACGGGCCTGGCGGGGAAAGCAGGCAGGTCTCCGCGCCGCTTCCAGGTGTGTTGCGTGGCTGGATCGAGGGGTCGAGGCACCTCCTTCCCTCTCGGGACGTGCACTCCGGAATAACCGTGGGTGCCGCTCCTCCCCGCAGCGAGGGGAGAAGGGGGGCAAGAGGGTGTTCTCTCGGGCTATAAAGGGCCTTGGGTCGCCACGGCTGCCCTCAGCGTCCTCCGGCTCCGCCCTCGCCGCTCGCCTCCCGGCTCGGGCGCCCTTTCCCGCTCAGGCTCCACTCGACCCTCTCGGGCCTCCGCTACTCGGGCTGCGGTGGAAGATGGCGGCCCCGGCCGACTGCTCTGAGGAGGCGCTGGCTGCTGCCCTGGCAGACGTGCCCGAACTAGCCAGACTCCTTGAGGTTGACCCGTACCTGAAGCCCTTCGCCTTGGACTTCCAGCGCAGGTACCACCTGACTCCGTCAGGGCTTTACCCTCAACGCCCCCCCATTCCTCAGAGCCGGGGAGGTCTCCTTCCACGCGCATGCTCGAAGTTCAGGCCTCCCCCACCCCCCCTTCTTGGCCCCTGGGCGCGTGGCCCCGCCCCATCCCCTCGCGGCCCCGCCTCTGGCCTTGGAGGTTGGCACCTTCCGAGGGTGGGCGTGAAGTTCATTCTGGTAATTGGGTCCTGTGGTTTCCGGTGTTGTTAGGTTGACGACTCTGGACCCCTGACTGCACGAAGAAGCGCCGAATTAAGTTTTCTCTTCCTCTGTCCCCTCCCTTGGAGTCAGTGGTTTTGCGCCATTGAGTACGTGCTTTTTGGCTCTTAGTACTCGTTTCCTCTGGTGCTAAAGCGGAGGGAGGCAAAGCTACTGTACCGTGGTGATCAGTGAATTAGCGTCTGCTTAACACTGGCGTGTGTAATTGCGCTTTACATTTTTTCTAGTTTATTTCAAGCAAATATTGTGATTTTTATATTTAACGGGATTCTTTCTGGCAGCTTTTGCTCTTTGTTCTTACTCCACTTTCAGAGAAGATTAGGCCAATCTTGGTCAGCCTCTCGCTCCCCAACGTTGATGAGTAAACTGTGCATCTGTTTGGCATTGCCATGCCGGAGAGGGAGAAAAGCAAGAAAGTCAAACTTCTAGAAGGCGATTTAGGATGCTTAGTTTTAGCTTGTCTGTTATGCTGTAATAAATTGGTTTACTATTAAATCACTGGGATAATAATGCTAATAGCTCAAGCAGAGTTTTTAAGATTATAACAGTTGCAATACTAGTCATAGTAGTTCCATTTATGAGATAAGCACATTGTGATTTAATAGTTCCTGCCCTTTTAGCTGAGCCACTTGAGAATGAAAACAATTATGGCAACAGAATATACATTGTCAAACATTTTCAAGAAACAGAAAATACCTAGCTAGTTGCTGGCAAGAAGCTGGAAGAAGGGGGTAATGAAACAAGATTTTTTTTTTTTTTAAATCTTAAGTTCATGACCTAACATTGTCACTTACTACCTGTATTCAATTCAGCAACTGTTTATTAAAGAGTCTCTAAGGGACAAAAAGTTGAATGTAACATCTGGCTCCAGAGTTTGTATATCCTAATGAATGAGCCCTCCTCAGAGGAGTCACCTTGAGCTGTTGCTCAGTTATTCAGATGTTAGGGCTGTTATATAAGCAATATGAGGAGCAGCCTTGCGAAATTGCTTTCAATATTTACAATATAGTTTTCAAAGAAACAGTTCATAATCTTTATAGTTCAAGATTGAATTCGATTTAGAAATAGTAAAAAAAATTAGAGCAAAAGATGGTGGTCAGACTTTTTTGATGTGCTTATTAATGATGACAGTATGCTTTGTAAAATAATACAAGACATGTCTAAAAGTTGGGGAAATATTTTGTCCGTTTCCCACCCTCTCCCTTTAAAAAAATGATTACATGCAAACATCCCAAGTTAAGTGTTTCTTTCATGTAACTCACTTCAAATCTATTAGGATTGAAGCAATTATGATCCTCTTTTATGGTTTGTCAAAGCTAATTAGGGGGGCCAAAATCCGATTAAAGAAGTGGGGGCAATTTAGTGTTCTTTATGAGAAGGCTGGTTCATTGGGTCCTTGTGCGTCACTCTGACCTGGATCCCACTTCTTGTCCTGGTTCTCAGTAATTGTCATTTTCCAGCACACATGTTCCGTTTAGGCATTTCAAATAGTAATTTAGCATTTGGCAGGAGTAACTTTTAACATTTGAAAAATAAACAATTCCTCCTTCATGAAGTTTGGTCCTGGTTACTTTTTCTATTTTCTGTTTATTTCTAATAACTCACCTGGGCAGTGTGCCTTTGGCATAACACAAATATACCAGTCAAACAGTTAGGTGCAAAGTGTGATTACCAAGGATTTAAGAAAGTTTGAAGTACAAACAATATATAAGAATGGTAAGGGGGGAGGCAGTTTCTTTTCATTGGGGGATCACCTCTTCCTTCCCTCACTGTATCTTCATTAGAAATTCTGTTGTTCTTTACTTTTTCTGTAACTAACAGTGTTGAATCTACTGTGCGGCTTAGTGAATTACTCTGTACCATATTGAAAAATTAGTACGTTATAGTGAGTGATAGACTCAGTGTCTCATTGATTGCCTCCTAAGATGGAATTTTCCTGTGGCTATCTGTTTTTGTTTTTTTTTAACCTTTTATTTACACTGCAATTCATTGCTATGATCATAATAATTCCAACATCTTCCTGTTTTAAAACAACAAGATTTAATTGTCCCCATATAACATGCCAACTTGAGGCATATATCTATAGGACTCCCATCTCCTATAGCAGTTTAGGCTGATGAAGGCTTTGTTTTGAAACATGGTATTACCATGTCAGTTGCAGGGAACAGAAAACATGTACTATGTGTTGCTTCTTAAACCTTTTGCTTGAGTCACTGCTGCTGATATATTGGCCAGTGCAAGTCAAATGTGGCTTCTGAGCCACATGAGTGGAAGAGAGAACTGACATTCCTGAATAGTCTGAAAAATAGCACAGTTGCAATAACAGTTGTCTATACCCTCTCCTTAAAGTTTATATAATACTTTTACATACATTATGGAATTTAGTTTAGTCCTTGTAATAAAATGGCAAGGTAAGATGTGTGTGCATTTTTGTTTTTTCCTGTTTTACAGATGAGAAACCTGAGATTTGGTGACTGACTTAAGTTGATGTGACTATTAAGTGCTGTAGCTAAAATCAATCTTTCTTTACCAAAGCTGTTTCCAATAAATTCACAAATAATCATTTCTTGGTAATTCAATGGATGCCTCCAGTATTGGACATTTGGGACCACTTCTTGGGTTCTCAAAGCCATAATACTGTAGCTCTTGCTTTTCTTCCATTATCTCTAGTGGTTTCTTCTCAGCCTCTTTCCGACAATTTAATATAGGAGATTCTCTGGGCCTTCCCTAGGTCCTTTTCTATGTTTTTCTACTTTATGTACTTTTCCTAGTAGTCTCTTCATCCCATGGGTTCTATCTATATACTGAGGCTGCCCATGTCTATCTTCACCCCAAATCTTTCTCCTGGTCTCAGACATATTTATAAATATCTTCATTTTGATGTCCTATAAGAACAACACTCAACATGTATAAAGTTGAATTTATGGTTTTTTATACCAAACCTTTTTGTCCCTTTATCCCCTGTTTTAGTGTGTGGTATCTTCATCTATAAACTATTCAAGTCTAAAATTTAAGAATTATCCTTAATTATTCTCTTCCACTTCTTTTCTCTTGTCTCCAAGTCATTCAGTTATAGCTCCTGTTTTTCAAGTATATGCCACTCTGTTTCTACTGCTTCCATTTTAAGTTACTAGCATCTCTAGCCTACATTACAAAAACAGCCTCCTAATAGTTCCCCCTTTTCAAATCTTCTCAATAATTCCTTATGGCTCTTAAGGTATGGTGCAGATACCTTCTCATGATTTAGAAGATTCTGTATTATATGGTCCCTGTCTACATTTTTAACCTCTTCTTTGGATCCTCCTTTCACTTGGTACCATCTCATCAGAGGGAGCCTAAAGGTAGTGAGGTAGGTAGGATATATAGAGACTTCTGTAAGGGACACTAAAGTATCAGTAGAATGCATGTGAAACATGGTATTTGTTTTATAGATGCATTTCTTTCTTAAATATTGAAGATTTTCATTTCCTATTTTGTGTAGGCTCACAAGAAGTTAGGGGTCCAGCAAAATCACTGAATAAAAGGTGAGAGAGAGACCAAGAAATTGAGCATTTTCTTCTCTTTATCAGAAGAGTGACTCTTTTAGTTTAGTAGGAAATGAATTAAGTGAAACATTTGTTTAATTTTTATTAATAGAAAATAATTTTTCTCTATCCCATAAAATAGATCTTTAACGAATGTTTAAAGAATATCAGTTTGAAGTGTGCCAGAACCTTATTCTGCCTTGGATGCCACAAGTTTTGTTCTAGCCATAGGTGCAGCCACATTTTTATACATGATGTTTCTTCTCCTTCCTCTATCTTGTAAGTTTCTGTACACGTTACAGGACACCGCTGAGAGATTTATTATATGCTTTCTCTAACTTCTCCCCATTCTTAAACCTCTTCCCACTGCTTGTCTACCAACTTGAACACTCCCGTCCTAAGGATGACCATCCACTGTCATGTGATTTTCTGCTGTTTTGTGTCCTATACTAGAGTATTTGGTATCATAAGTGGGATCTTTATTCTTTGCTCACTGGTGTTTTCTTGGTCTATAGAACCATACCTGGCTTAGAGGAAACAGTGTAGTATTTGAATGAGCAAATGATTGAATGAATGTCTTCTGACCCTTTTTCTTTTCCATGCTATTGGGTCTTAGGTCAACTCACCTGAAGCTAAAAATGTTGGTCATGCTAGGATGGATGAAAAGAGAAGAAGTAGTTACCTGGAGGTTATGTGTGACAATCTGCAGAAAGGGAATATATGTTCAAATAAGGAGCTAAAGATAACCAGAGAAAATCAAGGAAATCATTATTAATTAGATCCTTTCATACTCCACAGAGACTAAAGGTTTAATCACTGAAGGAATACACAGTTTGAGAGAGCCTCAGGTCAAATCGAGTGCCCAAGAATGGGAGGAGAGGTTTTTGTGAGCCCAAGTGTTTAAGTACTATAATTACAGTGAACATCTCTATTTTGTTAGAAATAAAAATAGCTTTTACATTGGTATCTAATCAGAATTGGAACATAGTTTGGATTTGGTGTTATTAGTAACTACACCAAAAATTAGTTCTCACAGCACAGAATTTTTATAGCATAGCCGAATAGTGCACTTCCCACCCCCCCACCCCCAACCCCACTGTGCCTGGTTAAGTTGTAGGCTGAAGAAAGTCAAACGTCAATGTTTCTAGAAGGCAGGGAAGAATACAAAACTTGCAAGATTCACCTGGCCTGCTCTTTTACACTAGATTCATTTGCTCTTTGCAGCTGAGATCCGTACAGACTCTGGAGCAACTCCTGAATTCTCCACAGTGATGGGCAGGGGGCTGTGACTTCTTCTCAGTTTCATGGTGCCTTAAAATGACTTGATGGAGCATTTTAGTTTTGCCTAGGCTCTGGCACCTGCTGTACTACCTCCTGAGAAGTGACACTTTATGTCGGCAATTTTTAATCATCGTGCTGCAAGAATTTTTAAAACATGCAATACTTGACCCCTTTTCCCTTAGACTGTCAAATGAAAAACTGACCACAGCCAACACAACAATGGACATCTGGTGTGAATGCCCTGTCTTGGCCCATAAACATATAGGCCATGTAATAGAGTTACATCTTTTTGGTCACATCGCATAATGCCATTGCCTCTGATGGGTATGAGAAATCCCTATATTCAAGTATAGGCATCTCATTTTTTTAAAAAAGTCACTTTGGAGCAAAAAGGGTAGGTAATTATTACTTTTTGTATATCGATCAAAATTGTACCTATTTTTGTCAGATTAGCAAAAAAATACATTTTTTTGGTGTGCTGTAGAATTTTAATAATTAGTTTATGTGTGCCATGTGATGAAAAAGATAGAAAATCACTGCTTTATGTGGTAACTTAGAGATTCAGTTCAACTCTCACTGAGCTGGCCCTAGTTCGTCAGTGAGAGAATAACAGCCGCTGTGAAATACAGCTTTAGACTGAAAGTATATCATGCTGCTATTATTTGAAAGCGTATATTAAACTTCAATTATACATCTATAGATATTAAAACATAAAAGTGTTTTCATTGAAGAGAATATATACTACCAGATACCTTTCACTCTAAAGTAAGTTTATTTTTTACTAAAGAGCAGATTCTTTTCTTGTGGTGAAGTCTGCTCTTCACTAGATGCTCACCATTGCTTTGAATTCAGGGTTCTTTTGTGTTTAATATCCAAAAGCAGCCCTTTTTTTGTGTGTGTTTAAGGTAACAGGAATCCAGTACATTAACAAAAGGTAAAACTCCACATTAAACATGTTATTATACAATCTGCATTCTGTAATTTATTATACAATTCCATTGAAGTTTATTTGACATTGTTTAAGTTATAGTGACTAACTTGTAAAACTTCATTGATTTTTGATGTTTAAATGATCAGAATAATTTAGATTCTAAACTTAGTTTCTTCGCTTGTAAAATGGGAAACTATATACAATTACTGTTCAGTGACCGTGTTCCAAGTACAAGAACAAGATAAGGCTTGAATTTCAACTCTCATAAGTGCTAAATAGTTTTGAGTTCAAAAGAAAATTATTCAACCTCTGTGAACCTCAGCTTCTTCCTCTGTAGAATGAGGATGGGACCTACCTTGTAGTGGTGTCTTGGGGACTAGGAATATATTTAAAGATCCTCAGTAAATATGTAACAGTCATTTAATGATGATGATAATATTAGCAAACTAACCTTCTTTCCTAAATGTTTACTAGATTATTATTTTCAGAAAACATTCTTATTGTTAGCTTCTTTAATGTTGTATCCCGAAATCAACCATCAGATAAATAAGGTGACCAGAAATTTCCCTCAACTATTCATTTTGCTGGTTAATGACATCTTTTCTTTAGGGGGTTTCTTCTTTTTTCCAGTAGAGTGATTGTGTGAATGAGGTAAGGAGGTGGTAATTTTAATGATAATCTAATAGAGAAGGAAAAAATATGTTTAAACCTTGGTCCTTAGTTTGGAGAAGAAGTGATAAGGCAATTGCCAGTTTATTATAAGCTCAAGGACACATGAATCCAGGATATAATGAACCCAAAGCTCCTTTTATTGAGAGAGGTAAATGCCAACATACAGAAACTCTAGATAAGTTTTCTCTTGATCTTCCATGTCTGCCTTTTCTCTTCTTACATCTGCCTACCAAGTGTTCACATTCTAGGGCATCAAACAGTGGCAATGATTTCCTCCTTCTTGAACTCTGGATGGTTACAGTAATGGTCATATTGAGTTTACTAATACAGCAATAACTTTGAAAATAAGAAGAAAAATATAATAGTAGTTTAAAAGTTTGAAAATTAATTATCAAGTGGAGTCTGAACATAAAATCTGTTAATAAATCTTTTAAAACCTATGTCTTGCCTTATCCTTTCTTTCTTTTTTCATTTGATGAGTTTTGTTATTTTCAATATGTTTGATTTTGCAATGAGATGGATAATACAAAGGCATGGAATATTCACCTGTGTTTCAGTAGATCTATTGAATAATAAATTATGAGGCACAATATTCAGGTATGTACTCTAGGTCTGTAATATAAAATATGATAGTCAGAAACTAAGTCTACAAATATACTTCTCATATAGGTAACCTTGAAGTTTGCAAGTATTTAGCAAGTATGAATTAAATATTTCTCTTACCAATGAAATCATATGTTAATATTATCGATCTAATTTATTTTTATTTTCATAAATAATAAGCAACTAGGCACTGGTTATGTTTAATTATGAATAACTGCATAGTATAGATATGTCCTTTGTTATAGAATATGATAAAACCTGTTATGCATGTAGGCTTGTGTAACAGAAAACCCAACACACACTCATTTACCAGACAAACCCACCTAAGGTATTGAAAATAGAGGCTTGTGTTTTTCACAAAGGAAGTGAAGATGAGTTATTTGGTTCTTGCATGCACCCATCATTCTTCACCTCTGTCATTAGCTTATGGTCTTTATTATGTTTAGAAGATGGCAGGGCACATCCAGGAGCATGGGCTAGCTACTGTGTCCGTTTACGTGGAGCGTGTGTTCATTTTCCTGTAAACTCCATCTAATTCTTTTAATTTACGAATTATTGACCAGAACTGTGCCATGATCATCCTCAGCTAAAAGTGGGCCTGCATAATGAAGCGATTAGTTTAGTTGCGCACACATCTTCCTGAGAAATGTCCTTCTGCCTCACTCATCGCAGCTGCCCAGGGCTCTTTCCCTTTCTTCCAAGAAGAGACTACATCTGGCTAAAGATGAGAAGTCCTAGTGAGACCATCTTGTAATTCCTCAACATCCCAAGAGAAGTCTACAGCCACATCTCTTCATTTCACCAACCCCTGCGTTATGGCTCTCATGTTACTAGACCTGAATCATATTACTATTTTTTTTTTTTTGGACTCTTTTCTTGGGGGATATATAGGGACTTTTGACCGTGCTAGTCCAAAATGAGCTGATCTGGTCTCCTAAGCCACCTGATCCCACAACTTTGAGAGCACTGTATCTCCCCTTTGTAATTTCATAGGTATTTTACTCTTCAAAAATATGAGTTAATTACTAATATTTTATGTACTCATTAAAAAGCAATCTGATTTATTAAGTTATTTGGAGAACGTATTCTTTAGATTAGAGAGAAGAACTAAAGATGGCAGTTAGCATGTGCCCAATCTTGAAAACACTTTGTCTTAGCCCTGGCTGGTATGACTTAGTGGATTGAGCTCTGGACTGTGAACCAAAAAGACTGCCAGTTCAATTCCCAGTCAGGGCACATGCCTGTGTTTGTGACCAGGTTCCCCGCTGAGCGTGTGTGAGAGGCAATGGATTTCACCTCTCCCTAAAAATAAATAAATAAAATCTTGAAAAGAAAATAAATAAAACAAAAAAAAACCACTTTTTGTCTTTTGTTACCTAATGACATACAAGCTTATGAGGGCTTTAAAATTATACCTTTCCATGCTTTTCTTTTTAAAGCTTAAGATGTGTAACTATTATTATTCACAATATATTTACTGCACAGTTTTCATACAAATATAGGATTTTATTATTCCAGGCATGTTTGGAGTGTTTACTGTTTTGTTTTCCTTAATAGGACTAAAGAGCAGTTTGTGGAAGAATGCAGTTCCTGTTTGATGTCAGAATAGATCAGTGATCTGGGTTCATATTTTTTTTTCCTTTTCTAAGATGTTACTGGTCTATTATCCATGATCATACTATAATACTATTTGGAGATCATGAATAACTAATGCCTGAGTTACTTTTGCTTTTTAATTGTTTTATAGTCTTCTCTCAAGAGGATTGATTATTCTAAGATTTTGGAGGTTCAAACCCTAGTTTATGTTTGTCATTTCTATGCTTTTTTTTCCCAGCTATTACCTTTCTGCATTAAAAATCTCTGATACTTTTGTTTGCTTATTTGTGCTTCTTTTCTTTTTTTGACAAACGCAAGTCTTCTGTCCTCTTGACCATTTCAATTGACAGTGCTATTTTGTTGTTTAAAATTGTACTTGCTAGTTATAGGACTGTAGTGAAACTAAGTGGTCTCTTTTTGCTTCAGTTCCATAAAGTACTTTTTATTGAAAACTGTATGCTATCCCTGCATATTAAGTAAACCTCTACTCATAAGTACAACATATAAGCAGGAAGTACTTAGAAACAAAAGTGTTATAAAAACTTAAATATTTTTGTAGCAGGTTCAAAGTACCTTTAAAGTTAGAGGACATTCAAAAATATTATGAACTTAGAGAATTATAAATTGTTTTAGGCTGGATTTTTAAAAGAAAAAATTATTTTGAAATAATTATAGACCCACAGGAAGTTGCAAAAACAGTATAGAGGAGGCTTCTGTACCATTCGCCAGTCTCACCCTAGTGGTAATATCTTGCTTAACGAAATATATTACAATATCAAAACCAGGAAATTGACAGACCTCATTCATATTTTACCGGTTTTTACGTGATCTTATCTGTGTGTATACTTCTCTGCAATTTTATCACTGGTATATGTTATTAACCACCACCAAAATAAAGATACATAACTGTCCCATCACCAAAAAGGAACTCCCTCATTTCTTTATATTTATAGCATTCTCTCTTCCTCCACCTCTAACCTTTAGCAATCTCTGATCTGTTTTTTGTCCTTTTTATTTTGTCATTTTAGAATGTTATATAAATTAAACCATAGAATACATAATCTTTGGAGATTGGCTTTTTTTTTTTTCCACTCAGCCTAATGCCCTTGAGATTAGTCCAATATCAGTAGTTTGTTCCTTTTTGCTGCTAAATAGTATTTCATTGTCTAGTTGTACCACAGTTTATCCATTCACCTGTTGAAGGACATTTGGATTGGTTCTAGTTTTTGGCTCTTAAAAATATTGCCATAAAGCTAAGATAGGAATAGTTATGTCTGGGTTTTATTGCTCTGGGAGAAATGCCTGGGACTATGATTGCTAGATTATATGGCAAGTGTATGTTTAGTTTTACAAGAGATTGCCACACTGTTTTTCATAGTGTCTGTGTCATTTGCATCCTGACCAGAAAGGTATGAGATGGTCCAGTTTATCTGCATTCTTGCTAGCAGTTGGTATTGTTATTTTTTAAATATTAGCTGTTTTGACAGGTATGTGGTGATATATCATCACGTGGCTAGTGGCTACCATATTAGAGAGTGCAGGTTTAGGTTATGTATCTGGAAGACGAGCATTTATAGAAAGAGTTGATATGACCTGTAAAGACACTGAAGGGAGAAGGTTAAAGAGGGATAAAGTTTCACTCAGCTACGTGTTCATGGTAACAGAGGCAAGTAGACCCATAGAGATTTTGATTTTTGTCTAACAAAGGGAGTTAGCAGTTATTGACCTGTGACTTTTTTTAATACTTAAAGAGGAATAAATGGATGGGTCTTGAATGTAAATGTTGAGATATGATATATCCTTAAGGAACTGGGGCTAACAAAGTAGGCACATTTTCCCCAAGTTATTTGGAATGACTTTGTTCACATTGTTCTTTTCATTTAGGTGATTCTTATTTATGTCATATTTTCATATGCAAAATTAATTAATCTTTACCATAAAGCAAAAACAAAACAAAACAAAAAGCATAGGACAACCAAAGTAAATCTGGTCCTAGATAAAGTGACTGAGATCGTTTGGCAACTTGGTGCTCTAATAGTCCCAGACCTTTCGGGATGTGCCAGCCTCACTTTGACTCAGGCCAAATAACAGCTGTTCCTAACTCCGTTCTCCCAAGAGTCTTGCTTATGTGCAGTGACTCATTATGACTTGCATTATTCCTGAATTGGTTTCTGCTTGTAAGAGAGGAGGGTTGGAAGGATTGCTCCTCAATCATCCTTCAAAATTCCGACAGCATTGTGCTGTGTTTTGTGCTCTTTTATTTATGTCTTTCTTATTTCCTCTGTATGGTACTTTTCCTCAGTGTTTATCCTTTTAATTTTGTACCTACTCACTATGCATACATGGTGGTTACCCTTGTACTATGAGTTAAAAACATTACCATTTATGAAAGCGAAAGTGTTTGCCCTCATGAGCTATGTCAGTCAGATTCTTCTTATGGAATGCTGTTTTCCACACTGTAGCTGCCCAGTACATACTGACTCACTGAGCATCTCTGGGATGCTGGATGTGTGTTTTGAATTTAAGAAGAGAAGAATATATTTACGGAACACATTATTGTCTTTTAGGTGTTTTCCATAGAGCTTAGAATAGAGGTTTGCACTCAGGGGGTGCTTTGCAAGTTAATATTGACTGGGAGTCTGGTTCAGCTTGTTCTATAATATTAGAAATATTTATTACCATATTTGTTGGAGGGTCCCTAGGAACACGTGAAAGTAATTCTTCTCTCATGTAGTGGTCTGTGGTGGGTCAAACCTCTCTCACATACAGCTTAACCTTTCTCATGTCTAATACTACTCATGAAGAAGATTGTAATTTGTGCATTGTGCTTTTATCAGGTTGCTGTTCCCAATGCAGTTAGTGTAATTTTTCATTTCATAACAGTCCTCGGGCAATTCTGTTTAACAATGCTTTCTATTTCAGAACATTCTTCTATTTAAAAAACTTCTTTCGCCTCAGGCCCAACATGTTTTTCCAGCCAGGCCAGTAGTAATTTCTGTCTTTGCTGGCTTCATTCACCTTCACTGTTAAAATTCTATGTGGGTTTCCTAGGTATGCCTCTGTGTGTGTGTGTGTGTGTGTGTGTGTGTTTATAGTAGAGCAAATGCTGAGGTGCCTGTGCCTTCTGTTTGTTGATATTATTTTGATTCAAATCTCTGTTAATTTTCAAAATTGTAAGCCAGACTTTGTTTTCTTAATGAATAGAATTTTAATTTTCCACCTGAACTTTTAATCATCTACAAAATTTTCTTGAACAACAGCATTCACACTGGAATACTGCTGTATTGCTGATAAAAAAGTATTCAAGTTCATTTAATAGGTAGCAAATTTCTTTTTTTAGGTGGTATCTTAAAACTGCATGAAACAAATTACCTGGATTTCCATCCTAAATGATCACGAATTCAGTTGGATTTTGGCTTGAGATAATGCAGCATTCTAAGTCGAGGCTTTTGAATCTGCTCTTGGGTCTGAATTGGTAATAATAACATACTTTATAGGGATGTACATTTTTAATGGGGAATGTCTGATCAGAGACATCCAAGAGACAGCCTTTGTTTTTTTGGTTTTTTTTTAATTGTTAACCACTTCTGACTTACACACCAGGGCAGATTTTGAAACATCTTGTATAATATCAAGGCTTTCGAGAGATTCTAGGGACTAAATATATAGAGAGAGACCCAGCACTAAACCAAATTTAGAACTCTGGCTATGCTATAAATATGTATTATGCATTTGTACATATCATGCAGGTTTTATATATGTATGTGTATTTGTGTGTACATAAATGGCTTTTATGTCACATCTTTAAGTTGGAATAAATGTTTTCCCATTCATTGTGCTTGTATCTGTGTACAAACGTTGGAGAAAATGGGGATTTTCCTTTCTTTGGGAGTAGTCATCATAGTGTTAAAGAAGAGAAAGAAAGAGTACTTTTTTGGGTTATAGTTTGCATTTTAAATTTCATTGCTGTTCCTCTCAACTTCCATCTGTGTTGACATTTGGGAATATTCCTGTTGCTCTTTCTCAAGTGGAGTGTAAAAGCTTAAAACAGAATTTTACACTTTTAAATACAACTGAGGCTCTATTGCATCACGGATTCACTCCCAGAATACTTTTTTTTGGCTTAAAAAAAAAAATCAAACTTTTTTTTGAATGACATATTTCTCAAGCTTATACTGCTACTGATTATTATATATTATTCACAAGCATTTTTGCACTAATGGAAATTCTGGCTTAAAATACAATGATAAGTATTAAAATTTTAGGCACTTAATATTTTATGACATCAAAGAGGTGTTTTCATACAGATGTATTGTTAGTGTAGTTTCATTTTACTTTACCTTTAAATTAAGGTGTAGCTGTAATCTAGGAAATAGCCAAAATGTGGGTAAGCCACAAATAGCCAGATTAGGTATGAACATGGCTTTTGTTTGCTCTATGCCAAATTTTTTTTTTCAACTTTCTAAATCTCAAGCATTTGGCGCGAGCTCTCTCTCTCTCTCTCTCTCCCCCTATCTATCTCTGTGCATGTGTGTGTATGTGTGTGTGAGTGATATTGGCTGAATCATTAGTGACCTGGACCTCTGTCCAGTGACTAACAGGCTTGGCCCATTGATTTTAGGTTTGTTCAATTTTGACTATAACAGGATACTATAGATTGGTCAGCTTAAACAACAGAAATTTATTTCTCACTGTTCTGGAGGCTGAGAAGTCCAGGATCAAAGCACTGACAAATCCAGGGTCTGGTGAGAGCACATTTCCTAATTTGCAGATGTCTGTCTTGTCCTTATATCCTTGCATAGCAGAGAGGAAGGAGAGAGACAGGAAGCAAGCACTCTCCAGGCTCTTCTTATAATGGCGCTCCACTCTTACACCTTACTAATACTGCAAAGGTTAGGATTTTAACATAGGAATATTGGGGACACACATTCAGTCAGTAACAGTTTCCTAAGGCTCTTTCTAGTTTGTAGTGTTTGCGATGGTTTCTTTTAGATAAAATTAGTTTTCAGATTTTAAACAAATTGTGTGTGTGTACATGCACTCAGGCAATAATAGAGTAGAAACTCATTGTAATTTCTTAATATAGCCAAGAGACTCGTGATCATTTAATAAAGTAATCTCTTTTAATAATGAGGGCTATATGATTGAAATTAGGGAGTAGTAGATTTGGGTGCCATTAAATTTTAGTACTGTGAAAGGCAAAAATGAAATAGTATGTCTCCCAAAATTTATTGCCTTCAAATTGGAAAAACTGGGAGCATTAAATGTTCCAAGATTCCTGGGAAGCAAAGAAGAGGCCTGGTAATAGGCAGATATAATTCATTCAGTGGATAGCATGGGAAGCAATAGATAAACTATTTATTTTCTTAAGTCAAAATAATTATAGTGAAATTCTTTTGGAGAAAAACAACATCGTACGTGAGGTTTTGTAAGACCTGAGAAGAAGAGGATATTTTAAGAACATTTATTTCATTTTAGATTTTCTTACAAAAAATAACAATAGATACTGTGCTACTTCAGGACTGAGCAGATATAGGTGGTTGTCATACCAACAATTAAGCATTCATTTAATAATGTTTTTGATAAGACTTGATGCTATTTTTTCATCTTTCTCTGTACCTAGTCATCAGAAATCTGCAGACATATATAATTTACAAGAAATGAAAGGATGCAAATAATTTATACTAGATTTCTTTGTGTTGTATTGTGATGTTTCTGTGTAGTGTGATGTAGTGCAATTAGTGAGTTAGAGATGTAGTAGATGTTAGTGAGTGTATTAGATGAGGGTGTATTTGTTTCTTGAGTGAATGCATTCATGAAGAATGGAGACCCTACAACATAATAACTGTGTAACTCTTAATAAGAGGTAACTGGTAATTCCAGAGACAAATGTACTTTCATTAGATGTTAGCCATATTTTTGTGGTAGCTGAACCTTTTATCCTGTTTCCCTTTGTACTGTTTGCTTTCCCCTGGTTTTATTTCAAGCTATGAACTTTAATTTTTCAGCCTGGTCAACCAATTAAAAAGTGATATAGGTGATAATAACTTAGTGTTATACTCTTACATATTATACATATTTAAATGATGGTGTTTGCAGCCTAATTCAAGATCTACCATTTGAGAATTTATGAATGTTTCTGCTGTGGATAAAAGGATTTTTTTAAAACCTTGTGTCCACCCATATAAAATGTTGGTCCTTAAGAAAAGCCGCCCCACCCCCCAAAAAAGAAAAAAGAGCCCCCCCACACACATAGAAAAACACAAAACAAACAAACTCCCGGGTCACATGAATGGAGACCACCTCACTTCTAACTACTCTTTTCCTAGCAAATCCACTAGGCAGAAGAGGACTGTGATTGAGGAAAATTACTGTAGTAACAAGAATTGAAAATGGGGAGTATGATATAGTTAAAGTCATTGATAGATTTTTCTTCCTCTCTCTAACAATCCAAATAGCCAAGAATAGTGCCTCTGGATTACCTGTGGGTCTTTTTAGAATGCAGATGCAGTAAGTAGGTCTGGGGTGGGGCCTGTGAATTTGCATTTTGGACAAGTTTCCAGGCGATGCTTCTGGACCATGATTTGAGTAGCAAAGTCAAAAAATACATGAAGTTGTTAGTTATATTGACTGCCTACTTTTTTACCTCAATATTATCACTTTATTCATTTTTCTTCCTTTTTTTGTATCTGTGTGTGAAGGGGGGCTGGCCTTAATTGCCGAAATATACTTATCTATGTTTTCAATGAAATTGTTTTTTAATTTATTATAAGAATCCATTTTTATTTTTTTGGTGCTAGTAATGCATAAAAATGCATCACTTCCAGTCAAATTCTTTCAAAACTTTCAGGTAAGGTTAATTTTTTTGTCTTTATCTCTATTTTTCAATAAAGGAACCTATGCTATTACTATTTTGAGTGACTCACCTAAAATGGTAGAATTTTCCGGTAATAAGGGCTTATCTTAGCCTAGCGATCTTCACGTGGTGCTAGTATGTCACATGTTAAAAGAGACAGTGATAGCTCTGGCCGGGTCACTCAGCTGGAGCTTTATCCCAGTCAGTATGTGAAGGTTGTGGGTTTGATCCCTGGTCAGGGCACGTAACAGGAGTCAACCAATGAGTGCATAAGTAAGCGAAACAACAAATTGATGTTTCTCTCTTTCCCTCCATTCCTCTCTGTCTCTAAAATCAATAAATAAACAATAAAAAATATTAGAGATTGTGGTGAACATGTCATCATTTCAGAGGTTGCACTGCTTGCTTCAAAGCACATTCTTTGTAACTCTCAGAGGTTTCTTTGCTGTGGAACAGAATTAACATGTCAGGATTTCACCACATCTGAATCATGATTTAGATTTTCAATTAGAAAATCATTTATTTTGCCACCTGACTTTTTAAAAAATAACCCAGCATCTAATACTTACATGTCCACAGATGGCAGGCAAATAAATGATTTTCTTATAATCTGCTGTAGAAAATTAATGCAAAAAAATATGTTAGCAAACTGCTCTGTACCAATGATCATTACAAAAGGAGTTCTGTACATTTTATCAAGTGGAGCAAGTGTACATGGATTTTGGGGTAAGATTAGTTTTGAATTTTGGCTGTGCTGTGGGAGCTTATTTCACTGGGCCAGAGTTTCTTCATATGTGGAAGTGAGACAAAAAATACATATGTGCTAGAGTCGTTTCAAGTATTAACTTTAGCAGGAAGATGTATTTAAGGCATTCAGCATGTCGTCTGGCAAATATTAAACATTGAAATAAGTAGTATTCATTGTTAATATTATTTAATATCACACTTTCTTGCAACTAAGGCAAAATTCAGGTGTGAGACAAAAATGGAAAAGTATGGGTTAAATTAAAGCACTGTAATATATAATGATTAATTTTTTAAAATTGTTTATTGCAGGCTATATAAATGAATTATAGAAAATAAAGCAAAAGCCATGCTTCATTTATATAATGTTTGGATGTATGCTTATGGTTATAAACAAAAATAGGAAAATGAGCAGAAATATTTTCTAAGGGAGTGGAAATACTCCCTTAGAAAGGGAGTCAGTCCTCCAAGGATGACTGGAGAGGTAAAATTGGCTTAACTTGTTTGGGAAGCATCATGGGAAAGACCCAAGTCAATAATGAAACACTCAATGAAAATAATTTTGCTGGAGAATTAGTGTGACTACATTATTATGTTGCCTAAGTTGAAGGATAGAGTAACCTGCTTTATTTTTCTATTATGAAAAGTTAGATTCTTAGATCCAGCCCCTCCTGAAACAAGCCTTAACTCAGTATTGACCAGGCAATATGTTAGATTCTAGGTGTGCCTCTTGTGTGTGTATTCTTGGGCAATTATATAGTTGGAGGTAACAAGAATAATATAATGATAAATGCTAGTATTGAGGTCCTCCCTTATCTGTGGTTTCACTCTCCATGGTTTCAGTTACCTATGGTCAGTTTAGATCTGAAAATATTAAATGGAAAACTCCAGAAATAAACAATTTGTAAGTTTTAGATTGCATGCCCTTTTGAGTAGTGTGGTGAAATCTCACACAGTCCTGTTCACTGGAGCTCAGGATGTGACTCACCCCTTTGCCCAGCGTCTGTATGCTGCATACACTTCCTGCCATTAGTCACTTAATGACCATCCAGTAACCTTATTTTACTTAATAATGACCCTCGAGTGTGAGAGTAGTTACGCTGTCAATTCAGATATGCGGAAGAAAAGCCATCAAGGGCTCCCTTTAAGTAAAAAGGTAAAAGTTCTTGAATTAATAAGAAAAGAAAAAAAATTGTATACTAAGGTTGCTGAGATGTACAATAAGAATGAATCTTCTATCCATGAAGAAGGAAAAAGAAATTTATGGTAGTTTTGCTGTCACACCTCAGGCTGTAAAAGTTATGACCACAGTATGTGATAAGTGCTTGGTTAAGATGGAAAAGGTATTAAATTTGTGGATGGAAGACATGAACAGAAAACACGTTTTGATTAACAGCCACTGCTGTGCCAGAGAGCATAGAGCCCACATGAAGACTTCAGCATGAGAGCCCCTGAAACAAGTCACACCAAATCGTTTATTGCAAGTGAGGGATTGTTACAGATTCAGGAATAGTTTTGACATTTTATCATCTTACATTATCACAAAAAGAAATAAGATGAGTACAGTACAATAAGATATTTTGAGAGAGAGTGGTCACATTCACAGTTTTTTTTTATAGTATATTGTTATAATTGTTCTATTTGTGTATTGAGAGCAGAGTGATAAGGGAGATGAAAAGACTGTACATGATAAACCATTGCTACCATTCCTATCTCCCTGTGCCTTCCTCCTTTCTCCACAGCCTAAGAATGTTCAGCATCTCAACCTCATTAAATATTAGTCACTGTTATGTAAATATGTATAGGAAAAAGTATAGCATATACAGGGTTGGGTACTATCTGTGGTTTCAGGCATTTTCTGGGAGATCTTAGAACATTTCCCCTATAGGTAAGCAGGGAAGACTGTATGTAAAACTTAACCTGAAAATCAAGATGTAAGCAAATTTGTAGTTCTGGAAGGCATCTGTTTACCTAGATGTTTCTGATGAGCTTCACATGAAATATTTTACTTAAAGTATATAAACTGGTTGATTGGTAAGGTTGACAAATATGTATGTTATGTTAATCAGAATCAGAGACATGAATCAGTTGACCTGCCTTCAAATCCCAGCTCCATTACTTACTAATTAATTGACATGGATAAGTTATTTAACTTCCTTAACGCTTAATTTTTAAATCTATAACACAGGGATAATAATACTGGCTTTATTGAGATTTTTTAAAGATTAAGAGAATCCATGTAAAATCTTCCAGGCAAGAAGTAAGTTTTCAGTAAATATTGTTGATAATATAGGAGATAAGGATCATAAGGATCATAAGGATCATAAGGATCTTTTGGAGTTACATTCCAAAGTATACAGTTTTTATGACACTATAAGCCATTAAGGGCAACATGGACGAAACTCTAAATCATGCCCAATCCATAAAATTAGAATTTTTCTCTAAATTTCCCTCTTCGCGTGATTGTATTCATTATCATAGTTGTAAATCAGTACTTTTTAAACTATGGTGAAGGGTAAATCTTTTTTCTTTTTCTTTTTAAATTTATAATCTACCAGAGACTGATACATGTATAAAATTTAACAGAATAGAGTAATTATAAGAATTAAATTTAAAAAGATATAAATAATAAAAACTCTAGTTTTCAAATTATATTCAAAATATATAAAAATATTCTGTACAATTGCTGTAAGTTTCTAAACTCTCACTTTGTTTCAGTACTTATCCTGACATGGACCAGTGATAAAATGTTGGCAGCTCAGCACTTGTCCATGTATCACACATTTGAATAGTACTGCTCTAAATATCAGGTGCATATTCATTTAATTCAAATACACAGATCCATTCTCTGACCTTTAGATTCACACTTGGATATGAGCATCTCTCCTTTCAGGTAAATGGCACTATGTCTCTACTCAGTAGAAATATGCTGTTATCATTGATCCCCGCCCCCTGCCCCACATACTGTTGTTTTACATCTCTACTTCTGACACTAGTCCAAGCCACTGTCATGTCTCATCCAACTTGTAACTGACCTTTCCGCTGCTCCCCTCCACTCTCCCCTCTTTCATTCTCCATGTATCTATAAGTATGGTTTTTCTAAAGAAGTAAGTCTGTTTATAAACTTCTATAAACACATTCTAATTACACTTTCCTTGGCTGAATGGTATGTAACATTTACATTTTCAAAGGATTAGGAGGCAACTACAGCATGCAGGGTTAGTGATTATGGTAGCTTAGATTGTGGTGGTGGTTGTGTAAATGAAGAAAAAAAATAGTGGTTCAAGAGATTGCCAAGTATTAAAATAAAAACCAGAGCACAGAGGCCATTTATATACAGGTTCTATAGGGAAAGAAACACTATTTTCCTCATGATCTCTACCTGTATGCCTCTTAAGTCTTTCAGGCCAATAACTCAGTTAGGTCTTGTCCTTTCACAGGGATGATTGGCATATCAGGGAGCAAGCTAATTTTGTCAGCAGCAACCTGGAAATAATGTACTGGGTGGAATTCTAAATAAAGCAGACTAACAAGGATGGGACATACTGATATGAGTACACTTAATTCAGGTTGAGTCAAATTTATTGATATGAGTGTTCTTATCAAGAATCTGGATTTAATGTGTTAGCCTGAGCATGTGGAAATGGCTTCAACAGTTTCCTTTATTAGTTTACTGGTACTTGGGCTCAGCAGTGGCTATCATTTAATGAGACTGAGATGCCTAAACATTCCTAGGCTGTGGGGGGGAAGAGGGAGGTATAGGAAGATGCAAACAGTAGAGTAGTTTAGACTTTATAAGGTAGAATTCTCATCCCCCTTATCACTCTGACCTTCATGAGATTTCAGAGGGCACATCTTTGATTAAGAGTTAAGAAATTTATTGTTGAGAGGAACAGACCTCTGTGATAGCTCTAGGCTGGGAAATATCAGTGGAATATGCTGCCATTGAGCTAAACTCATGGACTTCAGTGGGGATCATGGGATTCCGCAGTGGTAGCAAAGCACTTTGGCAGAGCTTAGAGTTCATTGATAGAGTCGCTGTAATTGCCAGAATAAGGCTTCAAGTGTGGAGTGGCAGCTGATGTTTTTAAATGCAGGAGTCTGTGGGGTAGCTAATTAATCACAGTGTCCCTGAGGATTATGTCCTGGCCAATTACTAAATTTTTACTTTATCTATGTAACTGGGGACATGCTAGATATGTTGAGTATAAACTTAACTTGAGTTACTGAAATAGGGAGAACATTTTCTCTTGCTTAAAGGAGGGGCCGATTTCCCTTGAGAAAGGACATAAGATACTACCATAAATACATAGTTTAAATCTTTCAAGGCTTTCCCAAAGGGACCTGCTCTTTAATAGGAAAAAGCCCAGACTTTTGAGAATTAATAAAAATGGGTTCTGTATTAAGGCCATGGACATAAATGCCTCGGCGGCACATTAGTCAGAGTTGAGGCTTATGGAGGTCCCTTGATCCTCATCACTGTGGTCCTAGTTCTTGCCAGACCAGTCCTACGGTTACTTTCCAGTTTCCTGAGCGCCTGATCGCATTAGGCCTGGGAATTTGCACAGTTTTCACACTGATTTCTTGCGGAGTGAGGACTATTTTGGAAGGATCAGGTAGAAGCTTCTGGAACTAGGCCTCACTAACAAAAGACAAAACCCTAAGTGGTACTGCATCCCTAGAAACATTATATGAGTAGGGGCACTTCCAAAGACTCGAGATTCCTATACATTGCCACCCCTTTTAATATTTAAGTTATTTTCCTGTCTTAATGTTGCAATATACCTTCTCTTTTGATTTGCTGACTAGATGGATGGACCTTGGGGAACAACTGTGGACTAAAAGAAATCTAATTAGAGTGACTGTAATTGCTTTGCTTTCTAAAATGTAATCTCAGTATAGTCCCTGGCACCTGGTGTGCAGCAATTGATCTGGCAATTTTATTTTTTTCTCTGTACCAATTAGTAAGGACAATTAGAGCAGGCAGGCCTTTAACTCATAGGGAGAGCCGAATACCTTCATATTTTTAGGGCAGAGCAATGATAATATTTTTGATCTCTGTCATAATATGACCCATAGTAACCTTGTGATGCCAAATTTTTTATCAGCTTGAGTAGGCCACAGGGTGTCCATATATTTGACTAAATATTACTTTAGGAGTGTCTGTGAGGGAATTTTTGGATGGGATTATTAACATGGAATTTTCAGATTGAGTAAAGCAGATTGCCCTCCCTGATACGGGTGGGCCTATTTTAATCCACTGAAGACCTGACTAGACCTAAAAGACTTGGAGTAAGGGAGAATTCCCTTCCTTTCCACCTGCTGTTTTTGAGCTAGGAGCTGGGGCTTCCCCTGCCTTTGGCCTTGGACGGAAATTTATATCCTCGGCTCTCCTGGTTCTCAGGCCTTTGTTCTCTGACTAGGAATAACATCATTGGCTCTTTCGGTTCTCAGGACTTAAGGCTCAAACTGGAACTAAGCCATTGACCCTTCTGGGTCTCCAGCTTGTCCACTGTAGATCTTGGGATTTCTTAGTCTCCATAACCACATGCACATGAGCCGATTCTTTATAATAAATATATTTAATAAATACCTATATATCTCTTACTGGTTCTCTATCTCTGGAGAACCCAAAGTGCTATAGACTTTAATCATCTGATAATCTAGAGAACAGCATCCTGGGCCAGTACACTAAAGCCATCGTACTTCTTGCATCTGATGAGTGGGGAGTAGCAGGCGGCCTAGATGCTTTGGTAGGACTCACAAAGCGAGATGGTTGATGATAAACTCCGTGCTTTATTCTCATAATCCTGTAAAATTTAGCTCAATATAGTATTTGAATATTGGGTCAACAGTTCTGAGCCTATAGGGCTTTTTCTTTCACCAGATGACTATTGTTTAATTAAAGAAAAACAAACAAACAAAAAAAACCCTCCATATTAATTTGAGAGGAGGGTTTTTTAGTCATGTTGATGACTAATTTTGAATAGCTTACATAGTATCAAACCTCTGAAATACAAATTTCTCTGTAGCTTTTGACCAGAGTTTTATCTTTAATAGTGATTATTTTTATTATTGTTTGCTAACTAGAAAATAAATTTATGGATTTTTGCCCTGACTGGCATGGCTCAGTTGGTACAACAGCAGCCCACAAAGTGAAATGTTGCCAATTTGATACCAGGTCAGGGCACATGCCTCGGTTGTGGGCTCAGTCCCCAGTTGGGGCACTTGGGAGAAGCAACCAGTTGGTGTTTCTCTCTCATATCCATGTTTCTCTCCCTCTTTTTCTTTCTCCCTTCTCTACTCCCTAAAAAAAAATAAAATCTTTTCAATTTATGGATACTTATATGTAAAAATTGACGTGGTATTTTAAAATACAACTCTATAGTTTAATGACTTGTAAATAAAAATTAGAATAAAAGTTAGTTTGGAAGCTTTAGAAATAAATGAATTTCTGTCCTCAAGTTTTTTGTTTATAATTATGTATTATTGATTATGTTATTACAGTTGTCCTGACTTTCTCCCTGACTTACCCCCTCCACTCAGCTCCCCCACTCTCTCTGGCAATCCCACCACCATTGTTCATGTCCATGGGTCATGTGTATAAGACCTTTGGCTACCCCATTTCCTAAACTGTACTTTACGTTCCCATGCCTATTCTGTAACTACCTATTTGTACTTCTTAATCCCCTCACCTCTTCACCCATTCCCTCAAACCCCTCTCCCATCTGGCAACCATCAAAACACTCTCTGTATCCATGATTGTCTCCGTTCTTCTTGTTTGCTTAGTTTGCTTTTTAGATTTAGCTGTTGAAAGATATGTATTTTTTGCCATTTTATTGTTCATAGTTTTGATCTTCTTTTTCTTAAATAGGTCCCTTTAACATTTCCTGTAATAATGGTTTTGTGATGATGAACTCCTTTAGTTTTTTCTTGTCTGGGAAGTTCTTTATCTGTCCTTTAATTCTAAATGGTAGCTTTGCTGGGTAGAGCAACCTTGGCTGTAGGTACCTGCTTTTCATGACTTTGAATATTTCTTGCCAATCCCTTCTAGCCTGCAAAGTTTCTTTTGAGAAATCATCTGACAACCTTATGGGAACACCCCTGTAGGTAACTAACTTCTTTTCTTTTCTTGCATTTTAGGTTCTCTCTTTATCTTTAACCTTTAGCCATTTCATTGTGATGTGTCTTGGAGTTGGCCTCTTTGCATCCATCTTATTTGGAACTCCCTGTGCTTCCTGAATTTGCATGTGTATATCCTTCAGAGGTGAATGAAGGTTGGTTGAGGCCTCGGGTGCAGAAGAAAATATTGAACCCCTTAAAAAAAGACAGAGACAGGGAAAATAAAAATATATACCTTCAGACGTTGGGGCCCAGGGCGTGCACCCGGTGCACCCGCTGTTAAATCTGCCTCTGATTTCCTTCACCAAATTAAGGAAGTTTTCTTTCGTATTTTTTTAAAAAATAGATTTCCAATTTCTTGCTCTTTCTCTTCTCCATCTGAGGCCCCTATGATGTGAATGTTGGAATGCTTGAAGTTGTCCCAGAGTTTACTTATACTATCTTCATTTTTTTGAATTCTTTCATCTTCTTGTTGTTCTGATTGGTTGTTTTTTTACTTCCTTATGTTCCAAATCATTGGTTTGGTTCTCGGTTTCATCCACTTTACTGTTGATTCCCTGTAAATTGTTCTCTATTTCAGTTAGTGTGTATCTTTTGTTTTTGACTGGATCTTTTTTATGCTGTTGAGGTCCTCACTAAGTTCCTTGAGCATCCTTATAGCCAGTGTTTTGAACTCTGCACCAGATAGATTGCTTATCTCTGTTTTGTTTAGTCCTTTTTCTGGAGTTTGATCTGTTCTTTCATTTGGACCATGTTTCTTTGTCTCCTCATTTTGGCAGCCTTGCGGTGTTTGTTTCTATGTATTAGGTGGAACTGCTATGATTCCTTGTCTTGGTAGCATGGCCTACATAGTAGGCGTCCTGTAGGGTCCAGTGGCACAGCCTCCCCTATCACCCAAGCTGGATACTCGAGATGTGACCTTTGAGTGGGCTGAGTACACCCTCCTCTTGTAGTTGAGCTTTAGTTGCTGTTGACAGATCAATGGAAAGGATTTACTCAGGCCTGTCAACTGCAAGGATTTGGTGTTACCACTGACCACCAACTTCTGCCCTCTGTGGAGGATCAGCTGTGCAGGGGCATGATGATGGTGCTGGGAAATGGTCTCTAGCTGTCCACTGCATGCACTGGCCTAGGGGGTTCCTGGGTGGTACACACCAGGGTCAGCCCCCCACCTGTGTTTTGCCCAGGGCTGCCCTTCTTGAGCTATAAAGCAATGTGAGATGCTACTTTTGCTGGGCTTGGAGATTCCCAGGTGAAGCCAAGCTGTGAACCTAGGCTGGCTATTGCTAGTGCTGGGCCTGGGGCTCACTGAGGCCAGCTGCTACATTTTTTAGAGAATTTAGGAAGTTGTAAAGCATGAGACAACATGAGCCATTCATGTGGAAAAACAGCTTAGGTGGGCTGGTAAGTTGGGTGAGGTGGAGTCTCTGGGGATCTCCAGGGTGGGTCAAGCAGTGTTAGCCAGGTTGATGGAGTCTCAGATATGACATCAGCTTGCCACCTCTGTGTGTGGAGGGTTTAGAAAAGGACAATGGGCTCTTCTTGCCTTGATGCCAGACACTTTAGTTTCTTTCTCTATGCTGCTGGTGCCTTTCAACTGCTACCCCAGTGCTGGGGCTCAGAGGGAATGAGTCTGAGTAGGTGAGTCCATGTGTGGCTTCTTTAAGAGGAACTGCTTGGGAATCCTTCAGTTTCTTCCACTGACTCAATCCCCAGTGGTTTTTGCAGCCAGAAGTTGTGGGGACTTACCTTTTGGCACTGGAACCTTGGGCTGGGGGGCCTGGTTTGGGGCTGGGACTCCCTGCTCCCGAAATATCCCTCCTGAATTTTTATCCACCACATGTGGGTGAGGGACCAGCCTATTCAGTGTGTCCACTCCTCCTACTGGCATGGATGGATATGGTTTCTTTAATTCTGTAGTTATCAGACATCCATCCAACTCAATTTCTGATGGTTATAAGTGATTGTTGCTCTATATTTTAGTTGTAATTTTGATGTGGTTGTGCGAAGAGGTGAGCCATGTCTGCTTTCGCCACCATCTTGACCAGAAGTCTCTCTGTCCTCAAGTTTTTGTAATCGATTATACCTAATGCTCTTAAACAAGTAAAATTGTGTTTATATTTAGTAAAGTAGTTTACTACAGAAAATAAGAAAACCAGATTTGTTCAACTTTCAAACCTTGTTCAAGTAAAGAAACAAAATTTATTTCAGTGATTTATGTCCTGTTCATTATGGTCCAGGCACTGTGATAGGCACTTGGAATATGAGTGAACAAAACAGGTAAAAATCTATACATTTGAGGAGCTTGCTTCTAGCAGCAGGACACAGACAGGACACAATATAACATAACAAAACTGGATGGTAAGTGCTGTGACAAAAATAAAACAGAAAAGTATAAGGGACATAGTGATGGAGGGGCTATTTCAAATAGCTGATTTTTTTTCAGGATGGGGCTAATATTCAAAATTTGTAAAGAACCTATAAAAGGCAACACCAAAAACAAACAAACAACAACAACAAAACAATCCAGTTTAAAAAATGGCCAAAGGTCCTGAATAGATATTTCTTCAAAGAGAACATACAGATGGCCAATACACATATGGAAAGATGCTCAATGTCACTAATTATCAGAAAAATGCATATTCAAATCACAATGAGATATCACCTCACACCTGTCAGAATGGCTATCATCAATAAATCAACGAACAACAAGTGCTGCTGAGGATGTAGAGAAAAGGGAACCCATTTGCACTGTTGGTGGGAATGCAGACTGGTGCAGTCACTGTGGAAAGCAGTATAGAGTTACCTCAGGAAATCAAAACTGGAACTACTTTATGACCCTGGGATTCCAATTCTGGGAATTTATCCAAAGAAACTCAAAACACTATTTGGAAAGAATATAATCTTGATGAATTAGTAGGATTTCAACTTCATTTTACCCATTGACCTGGATTAATGTATTTCTCAGAGTGTTCATGTATATTCATTGATTTAACAACTATGTTTTAATGCTTACTATAGATCAGGTATTATGTTAGGTGCTGGATTACAGCAATAAACAAATAATTGTCTTCATAGTGCTGTAATCAATATGTCTAAAGGTGTTTTGTTTGTATGTTTGTTATTGTTTTGTTTGTTTGTTTTTCCCCATTAGTTTCTGTGGAATAATTAGAAACAAAATTAGTCTTTATCTGGGAATAAATATAAATTTTAGGCTTTATATCTGTCAAGCTCCCATAGGAAGTAGATGTCAATCAAAATAGTATAACCTTAAGATGATTTACTTTTAAAGATATGGTTGTAGGGGAACCTCAGTAGTAATGCAGGGACCAGAGGCTCACTTCGGAGCTACTAACACCTGTAACCTGAAGAAATAAGGGAATGAACAGTTTATATAGTTTGGAATGAGAATATGATGCAGAGTCCTCGAAGATCCGTGGTCTTAAGTGGGGGGAACGTAGTCATATCAATCATAGGGAGGGATCCTGGAGAGTAAGTATTTTGATGTACTCTTCTTCCTCTTTCTAATACCTCCTAGCTATCTTTATTGGTCAACTCTACTGTAGACGAGAGGTCTGTTGATATAGTCCATGCAGGTCTTATTTATGGGGCAGAGAATAATGTGCTGAATGGTGGAGGATGTGCCTGGAGGAGCAAATGAGTGATATCTGGTCCAGCCTACCCGTTTTGCCTATTGGCTTACATTCATCCCTCTTCTCTAGGTAAAAAGTTTGTGATTCCAGTGCCGGCAGTGCACAAAGTGCTGTCAACTACCCTATCATCAGGTGATGTCAAACTGGTCATACCCTCAGTGAAATATAAAACATTGGCTACCACTAGTATTCTTCATATAAGACAGCATAGAGAAAAAAATAAAATAAATGATTAGGTAATGTAAAACACAGCTGCTAAAGGCTCTTTCTGCCATTCCTCAACCTCTACCTTGGCGGGATGCAGCTCTATGCAAGGCGAACCTTTATCGGGAATATTTCCACGGTTTATTTCTGTAGGATCTGAGTCCTTGGTGTTTTTATTTTTACTGTGTTTTCCCTCACTGGGACAGGGAGGCTTCCCAGTATGTTCCCTCATTCTAAACATAGCCCTGTGGGCTTCCACTGTAAAAGTACATCTCAGTTTCTTCCTGCTCTTCCTATAGTTCAGTGGCATTAGGAGCATAAAATGGCTAGTGAATAATGTTAGCTTTCAATTAATTGAAGAATTCCCCCCTTAGGAACTGGGACCACCAAACCCATCAAGCTTAAAGGTAGTGTGGAGTAAAATTCTTCCAGTACATTATCAGATAAGATAGTGAGAGAGGCTACCCCCCCTCCTCCACTTGATTCCTGGACCCATATTTTGCCTATGGGGAGCTAAAACACCATGCGTTGCCAGGTTGAAGTATATACTGTATCCTATAGGACAGTACCTTAACTTCTTAGACTGTTGCCTACTGAATGCCATCATAACTAAACCTTCAGCAGGCTTTTCTACCATTTTATAAGATCAGCTCTTTTTGGGTACGGAAGCACTTATGATTACCAGCACATTACCTAAGTGTAAGTAAGCTCATTATCTATACAATATGTCCTTTGGTCAGAGGCACTATTGTGTCATCCAACATGGTAATTGATAAAGTTGATGAATGGTGATGCTGGTGGAAAGACAAATCTACATGTAGAACATATGTTTATCCTTGTCAGGACAAAATGTTGTGCCTCCTTGATGGGAGGGGTCCAGATAGCTGTAGTTAGTTGATCAGCCACAGGAATGGTAACATTGTGGGGGTTCATGAGGGAAGCCCACTCTTGGCTGGCTGCATACTCAGCATAGATGGTAGCCAGATGAGCCTTGGTGAAGGGAAAATCATGGTAAATGCAGGCATTCATCCTTGCCACCTTGGCAACTTTGTACACGTACATGAGCTATATTGTCTGGGGGAAATGTCTAACTGACATTCACTGAATGGGTCACCTTGTTTACCTGATCTTTAAGACCCTACCTTTGCACATGTTCTGTGATGGATTTTTATGTGGGGCATGTGTATCATCATACTCTGTAATTCCTACAAGTTAATTAAAATACCTTTATGTCACTGATTTTAATTTTTTTTTTCCTGGTTTACACTTTGCTGTCCAGACTCTCTAATTATTAACCCCTCAGCCAGTGTGGAACTGTACTTCCCATTTCATTCCATGTGGAAAACTGGATGTGGCAGCCCAGTCCTGCTCACTGAGAAGGCTAAACTGAGTAGAGCCGGAGTACCTTCCTAACTTGTGTGGGCATGCTATGCAGATGCAGCCATTGTCCAGGCTCGTGCTTTTTCCTTCTGTTTCCTGGCTATTGGGGCCTTCCTCTAAGGCCAAAAGTGGGTTGAGAGAGAGGCAACAACCTGGTAGAAACGAGTGTCTTGGAAGTCTGAGCCGCTTGTTTGTGTAGTTTATTTCACTTGTGTCTTCTGGACCAGCTTGGGTTTGGTGTTATATATACCACTTCTGTTTCGTAATGGAATTCCATTCTTTATGTCCATTTTGGAGGTTTGGTGGATCAGATAATATCCAGTTCAACATGGGCAGTTCAAATCTCATAGTTACTTGATGTTAGTGGGCAGATGGTAGTTTCTATTAGTACCTAACAGTAAGTTAGAAGCTGCCTTTCAAATGGGGAGCAGTTGTCTAAAGAGCAAGGCATGGGTTCTCTTTGATGCAGCTCACACATACCAGATTTTTGAGGTGGAAAGCAGGGTGGAAAGGTTGGACCATGAATTTGGAGGGGCAAATGGAAAGTGTTCGGCATGCATTTGAACACTTTGAAGAATTTCCTCAAATTTTTAATGATAACCATTTAATCAGCTTATCTGTTACTATACATCTTTTTCTGTAAGAGGGCATCAGTAATGATTTGATTTGAGATTGAAATTTAGAATTAATTTTATAATAGTGATTTTCTCATTGTGCCTTGTTCTTTTTTAGTCTGCAGCATTTATTTCTTTTCCCTTTTCTTTCCTTTCTTTTCCTTTCCTCTCCATTCTTTTCGTTTCGTTTCCTCTCCTCTTCTTTCATTTCTTTTCCTCTCTTTTTGTCCCTTCCCCTCTCCTCCCTTTCTCTCCCCTCCCTTCCCTTTCTTTAGATGTCCAAATAGTAGTTAGAATATATTTCCATTGTATATTCCATTACTATATATGGCTAACCTAAAGAGGTCTGTTCCAGACTAGAATGATAATTCACTTCTAGCCAGATTTACTCTTTCTGGTTTTTCCGCTGATACCTGCCTGTTTCTGCTCTTTCAAGGAAACATAGGAGGAGGTGGTTTCATATTATCTGCATTATCTATGTTGAGTTAAGTTCATTGCCAAGTAATTAGAAAGCAAACGAATATAATTGGAGTAAATTAATTTCTCTTGCACTATTTTAGTTTGTTCTTACCCCTACCTATAGAGTTCCTACTTCACAAATTACTGTATTTTTGTATTTTTAAACCGTGTAATTTTTTCAATGCATTTAGCTAGCTTTATGATGACAAATGTTATTGTTTCTGATATATGTGTGTGTATAATATATATATTTCTTGCTTCGTGAAACATTTTAAATTCAGAAAGCTTTGGTACTGTCCTTCATTTTCTTCCGCACTACTGTTACATCTCTTGGTTTGTTTACAATGTTTTATAATGTTTATGGTGTAACAACTAACCTATACACATAAAATAAGTATTGCCAGGAAATTAATTTCCTATTGTTAATTCTGTGGTAATTGGTGGGGGGGAGTTAATTGATAATTCTACTTTAGAATTAGCTAATATTCTAAGTCATTATATGAACATCTTTAAAAAATAATCTTTTGTCTTGACAGTTCTGGCTAGGTGTCAGTTTCAGTGAAAAAAAGGCTACATTTAAGAATCTGTTCCTTTGGAGGCCATCAGGACAGGCTGGGATTATGAGAAACCAAATGTCACTTCAATTTATTCAGCACAAATATATCTTCCAAAAGAAACTTAAAATTACACTGCCTACTTTTTTTCCTATTTTTGCTCAGAGCCTCATTTTATATTGACATTCATATTCTCTTTTGTACTTTAGCTTGAAAATTGTTGTTAAGGATTCTCATCATATGAAGAATTGCACTGGAGATACCTGGCTTTATATTATGCAGTGATCAGTGGCAGGTGATTAAAATTTGCTTATCTCTAAACATTTAAGTATAGAAAGTCAACATGTCTGGATTGACAACTTCATAAAGTAGTTTATTTTGGGAATGCCTTTGTCAAATTCCCATCTATCGGCTTAAAGATTCTTTAGCCACGTAATTAATTAATTTTGTTTAAATTCTCATAATAGATTAGCAATCTGTGATTTTTGTTTGTTCTCAAATAGTGATGAGATCTGTGGGACTCCTTCCAGAAGATGTTACACTATTGCATTGGGAGGAGAATGTGCAACATTTTCAGAATTCCTGTTTGAAGGGAATTTTTCACAGGACTTAAGCATGTTTGCATTTTCATATATTTATTAAATGAATACCAAGTATCCTACCCATTGAACTGTCCTCAGTTTAGTAATTTGGTTGATTTGTATGTTATCATGGACATCGATTCTGCTTAGGGAAGAGAGTAAAGGGAGCAGAAACCCCCACCCACATCCCTTTTCTTCCCTTGCCACTGCTCAGTAATGTCAACAAGGCATAGCCATATATCCTAGCTGGGCAGCATCACTCTGTTTGGTGCCCAGAGCTAACTGAGCATCAGTCATCAGCTCCTGGGAATACTCCTGAGATATTTGTTGCTACAGGCTTGAAAACAACTCAGTTAAAGCCCCAGTGTGCTTAGCAACTTCTGTATATAACCCTCTGAGCAATCTGTGCCTATTCATGTCCTGAAATGAACATTTCATTGTTCTTAAAAAGAAACCAAAGGCCAACTTTAGAGAGAAGCATTTCTCACATATTTTCTCATCCCTGATTGACATGTCTCAGGATAGTAACTTAGTTAACTTTTAATACCAAAAAAAGAAAAAGAAAAGAAAAGAAATGAAGGGGGATAAGGGGATGTATCGTTAGAGGCTCTTATCCTGAAAGTGTAAATATGATCTTATGAAAAATAAATGCATTTGAATTTTACCAAAATTTGAACATCAGGTAAAATAGAGTTTTTAATATGGTTCATCTTATTCTCTTGATAAAGAAGTGAGAAAAAGTATTCTTAATTATCAGTTCATTAAGAAGCAGCATACCCACCAGCAGGCAATTAAAACAGTTTGATGTACATAATAGTGTGGCAAAAACATTTTGTTTATATGGCTTTTTCTGGGTCTTATCTCTACATGTTTGGCCCAGTAACAGGCATTTCAGCAAACATTTCAAAAACCTTGACTGTGATGAGCACTCCAGAAACACTTTTTGGGAGTTTGTAAATTAAAATGCATATATTGGCTTTAAAGATTTTATGTGACTCAAGTATCTAAAAGTAGTATTAGCATTTGTTTTTAGAGTGCTTGGGTATAAATACATTTATTTTATTATTTTATTTTTTATTTTTGGAAAAGTGAATTTTTGCTTCTTGAATGAGAATGCTTTCTTTCAGGTGGATGATACCACATTTTCACATATACATATGGAATTATTAAGACACTATTTTCTAACCTAGGTGATGTGACTACAAAGAGGTATTGGAACTGTGTGAGGCACTGTGGAAACTATGTAGAATTTTGAAATGCCTATTTTGTAATTGATTGACTCTTATGTTTCTTATTCCTTTGAAAAAGAGAAAAACTTTTCTCTGTCCTAAAAAAATCTGTGATTTTTTTTTAATTGACTTGGAATATCTTGGAGAAGAGATTTTGGGAAAAGACTATAATTTTAAGTTACATCTTGATACCACAGAAGTATCGGAAGTAATTAGTGCATAGTATCATAATTTTCTTATTATCATACTTGGACACAGTTTTGTCTCTTAAAATTAGAATTTTAGTAAGAAAATGCTGGCGAATACTATTTTTAATATGAATTTGGAAACAAATCTAGTTTCATTTAGAATTGTATAAAATAAATATATACATATATATTTCCTGTAGGACGAATCTTTCCTTACATTTGGAATTCTCTCAATTATAGCCATGTTCAATGAACCAGTCCAAGAAATGAAAAGAGAGTCTTGTGGAGAAAAATGTCAAACCTACTTTTCTCAGCAGTTGTTGAACTGCCCAGTTGTTGATGGGGTACAATTATTGTTTAGGTGTTCATTCTACTAGCGAGTTAAAGAGAGGGGATTTGAAATATAGTGTTTTCTAGGTATGAGAAATAAAACAAAGAAAGCAAAACAAGCAAACATGCTACCAAAGCTCAGGCTTTGATTTTGGAGATGATTTGTGAGACCAAATGACTAATGCCTTTTCACAGTGCAGCACAGTGTCAATAAGCAGGAGGCTGGGCTGAGAGAGTAGCGGCAGATAGGAAATTACATGGCTGCTTCTGTCTTCTCTGGGAGTTTTAAAATAGAAATAGCGTTACTTTTGAGTGTGCAGAGCTGGACTTTTGTGCTCTGGTGGTAACCAGTCTTAGAAGAAAATGAGTATGTCATGCTTCAGTGCTACTGCCTTTAGTATTTATTGTTTGTGAGCATGGTTTTGAGAATGTTGCTGGAAGTAAGAGGAAAGGAGGGAAATAGGTATTGAAGCAAACAATAATAAAATAGACCTATCACTGGGACTCTCTGCAACAGGCAGCCAAGTAATTTAAGACGTATTGCACTGTATTTTTAAGAAAAAAATATACGGTGAAAAAAATGGAATGGATTATTGTCCTATAGGTGGTAGTTTTTATTTAAACATGGCACGTTTGATATTGCCATATTATTTTTAAAGAATTACTTTTATTTAATATTGAGGATATGTGTCAGTTTCTGGTATAGGGTGGGGATGACATTTTGAGAGCAAGTAAGTGTCAAGAAGATTGCAGGGGCTTATATCACTGAGGAACTGATGCTGTAAGCAAGTAATGCTGGGGAACCTTACCAAACTTGAATTCCTTGAAGACAGGCACCAACTTTTATTAATATTATTATTATTTAGTTCAAGAGATATTTTATTTAACAGCGCTTGCTGTTGTTAAGTACCTCATATGGTATTGGAGATTTAAAGTACGAGATTATAAGTATGCATGTATGAGATAATTACTATATATATAACCATTTTTTTAATGAATTAATAAATGTGCCCTGGCTAGTGTATCTCAGTGGATTGAGTGCCTGGCCTGTGAACCAAAGGGTTGCTGGTTTGATTCCCCAGTCAGGACACATGCCTGGGTTGTGGGCTAGGTCCCCAGTAGGGAGCGCACTAGAGGCGGCCACAGATTGATGTTTCTCTTCCTCTCTTTCTTCCTCCCTTTCCCTCTGTCTAAAAATAAAATAAATATTAAAAAAATGGATTAAAGGGGGTGGGGGAAATATGTATAGGTAGAATCAGTCAGTTTTAAGGCTATTACATTTCAAATTTTATTTTTTTAATTATATTTATTGGTGTCGTTTTAGTTACTAAGATTATATAGGTTTTAAGTGTACAATTTTATGATACATAAGCTGTGTATTGCATTGCGTGCTTTAAGAGGTCTTATCATTCCATTTCAGCAGAGTGATCAGTGGTAGCAGATCATATTGTTGACTTAGGAGAATTCAGCCTTCTATTATAGTGATTTGAGTAGTAGAATTGCTAATAAGATATGTTTTCATTGTTCGGGTGTCCTCCCTGTCTCTCACTTGTTGGCTTTTTAACAAATGTTCTTTCAAACAATTGTTAAAGTAACAATTGGATTAAATATGCTCAACCTTAGAACTTTTAAGTTACTTTTTAAATAATAAACTTTAAAATAATAACAAGTATATTGTAGAGCCTTTCATAATTTACTTCATATTCTGTTGTCTTTGCATGTTTATAATGCAAGAATGAAAAAAAAGACAAAATACAGAAAAATCACAACTTCATTATTCTGAGATCATCGTTAACATTTTGGTGTATAATCTTTAAGATATTTTTCTAAACATTAGTATGTATTCATAATTAAACAACAAACCATTTAAATGATTCTTTTTTACTTAACATTGTGTTATGAACATGTGTTTAATGTTTTTACTTAGCATGTTATGAGCATTTGTTTAATGTCAATAGAGATTTACCACTTCCTAAAATTTCATGTATGACATAACATACATATTCAATAAAGTGTCTGTTATGTGCATGGGGCTCTATGATACTGTGCATGACTATCGATTCTCAGAGCTAAATTATCCCACATGAAGTAAGTCAGTATTATGATGACTATTTTTAAGATACCCCAACATAGAATTAAGAGATATTTGAAAGTTATGGTTCTGGCAATAACTTGCTGAATGATCTTGGTCAAGTTGCTTAATGTCTTTGATCCTTGGGTTCCTTATTTGTGTAGTAAGTAGAGAATTCTCAACATATAGAGAATTAAATGAGATAGTGTTTACAGAGCACTTAGCACAATGCTAGGTACATGGAAGGTGCTCAGTAATAGGTAGCAATTATCACTTAAATCATCCCAGGTTAAGACATTTTCTGTATTACAGATGCCCCATGGTGAAACATGTTGAGGGAACTGTTTCTTGGGTTTCTTTTCCTTAATGGATGTTGTAATAGATGTTGAGGATGTAAAATTAAACAACAGATGATTCTTGACTTTATGGCACCCTTAATGTGGTACGAGAAAATGTCATCAGATCAATTTATAATGCTGTACGATTATACCATTGGCTCAGTTTGGCCAAAACTCTTTGTGATCCCAGCCTTGGGAAACACTGGCTGGTGTGCCTGTGTCAGTTCACAGTTCTGGTAGTTTTGATTATGAATAGGCCACAGCGGTAGTTATAAGTGCCACGGTATGATCTGGCCAGAGCATTTTCGGAACACTGAACTGGAAAACTGTGGCCATAAGCAATGAGTCCTAGATGGATTTAAATTTTCCTTTTTACTGATGTTGAATAGGTTACTAAATTAAGCATTAGAGTGGCATTATTAGCAAACAGACTTAATTGTACTTGAATGGAATTTAACCTTAGGTTTTCTTTCAGATCTGTTTATAGCATTATGGTCTTGGTTACTGTAGTTTAATTTGGCACAGGGACTATTGATAATATGGTAAATGAAATTTATAAAGGTTATTTTACATCTACTCCTCATTACAAAACCTACAGAGTAATGTTGCTAACTAATATTTAAATACTTTATACCAATCTCAATCTGAGTAAATTTTTACTGAGTTTGGGTATTTAAAATAATAAAATGCATCATTCAGGAGAAATAATAAACTGAGAATGCAAGCAATATAGCAGAATACTCTATTTACTAAACTGTACTGTGCTTTTAGACCTGTTCTGTTCAGTCTGAGTTAGGTCATTAGATGTCAAAAATATTTGTGTGTTTCTGAGTGTATTTTATACAGATATGTTTTGTATATATACATGCTTATATATAACATGTTTATATATAAATATGCTTATACATAACCATATATGATACACTATACACACACACACACATAGATAGATGGGCATAGGTATGAAACTTGGATTTTTATAACTTAAAAGGGATCTTGCCAATGTGTTGGGAGTCTCTATGAAAACTCTTTGATCTTTTGGTTTTGTAGCTGACAGAATTTTGAAATCTTTGTCTCCCTCAGTAAAGGGGAAGAACTGTCAATGTGTTTGATAGACCTTTGATATTTCATGGCTAGTTAGTCTAAAAGATGTGGATTTTTTTTTGTTGTTGGAGATATATATTCTTTGATACATGTTAGTATAGTGTGTCCTATGCCATTATCAAAGTGAAGATTGATTCATTTATACTGTTTCTAGTATAAAAACATTCACAAGGATAAAATTTTCCAAGCACCAGAATATAAACTTTCTAATCTTTGGTGCATTTTCAGGTGAAAAAAATCAGTGTTCATTAGTTTTTATCTTACAAATCTTTGATATAATAGACATCCAGCTTGAAAATATATATCAGGGTTATAAATAGTATTTGTTTGCATATTTTACTTTCTAGGGTATTTCGGGTTCAGTGTGACAGGTACAGTTGCTCTCCAAATAAAATTCTCTGGGCAATTAGAATCAGTGCCAATGTAATTTCTGTTGCCTGTCTTTAAAAAATAAAGTAGAAGAAAAAAAGTTTGTGGATTTGTTTAGCTAATGTAAATATGACAAGTTTTAATGTTTTTCAAGGGAGTTTTCTAGTGATTTTATTTTTCACTATTTGTATCACTCATACATATAGCAAATTTTTTCTTCAAAAGTTTAGCTTACTGAACTTATTTAACAAATATGAAGTAACAAATAATTTAAATTTAGTATAGAAGTCTAGATCTAGTGGAGAACTGCAAAATGTTTTGGGTGGCCCTTTGTGTACTCCAGAAGCAAAGTCTTGTATTTTCTTTCCAGCTTTAGTCACTAAATAGCAGTGATTTGGAGCTAAATTGCTTAACTGCTAGTTTCTTCATCTGAACCATAAGAATGATAATAGTAACCTCCACACTGGGTTACTGTGAGGGCTTAATTAAGGGTATTTAACAGTGTCTGAAACATTGTAAGCACTCCATTATCTGTTAGTCATTATTTATGATTTGTGATATATACCATTTATAATTTTTCTGTGGAGAAACTATTTTTCTTGTTTTATTTGCTATGAATTTTACATTTCATAGGTGGCTTATATGCTGCATTATATTTTTAAAAAAAAAGACATATTTCAAATTGTGTTACTTGTGCATGGTAAAATATACATTCTTTGGCGTGTGTGAGAGATGTCCAAAATAACATTTCTATTGGTGTGCATTTTTTTCCTTTCTTGGTTGGAGCAATGAGAACTCAAGTTCGAATCAAAGAAAATTAGAGTATCGATAATAGGCTCTCCGACCTGGAGGAGACTTTTGAATTAACTTTCTCCATTTTACAAAAGAGGAAGCTAAAGCTTTGGATGTTTATCGTCCTCAAGGTAACATGACTAGTACCTTAGAGTTGGTCTAGATATTCTACCTTTTGCTATCTTAACCTCCCTTTCTATTTTGGTGAGTATAGAATTTTTGGCCATGTTTAACAGTGACATTCACATAAAAAGAGGAAAGGACATAAGTATCATTGCTTTTAATCTATTTATTGATGAGACACATTAAGAACAAGATTGGGGTGGTGATTTAAAAGATTGGATTGCTTCTCAACAGGTTATTTGGCTATACATTCAGGTGCATAGCTATTGTGCAGATTGTGTTCTATATCATGGGTGACCTAAAATGCCCCCCTCTCTAGCCCAAACCTCAGGTTTTTGCTGTGTAATTTTTCCAAAAAGAGAAACATGACCACAGAACAGAGTGTTATTTGAGCCAAGAGCTGTTGAAACATTAAGTTAGATTTCTTCCTGGAAATCAGTGGACTAAGACTGTGTTAGCTCATGTTTCATATTACACAAGAGAAAATAAACTGAAAGGTCAGTTGAACAGTTACAGCATTACCCTTTTCCAAGGTAATCAGCAGAGCATGTAGTAAAGACGTGAACAGGAGCATGACTGAAAAGAAAGTGGCTGATAAAGATGCTGGCTGCTTAAAGTGCTTGGGACAATACTTGACACTTCCAGACCTAACCAGATGGGCCATCTCACAGGACTTACCTGCAGTAATTCTGATTTATTACATTCAGATGATCTTTTTTCTAGTTAGGCAGTCAGGTTTTCACATTGCCAGAAGACCCCAGTAATTTTAATATTGACCATTAATCATACCTCAGTAAACTGCAAGGGCAATATATTATTAATTTGTTTGCAACCAAGAGACAAGACACAGTGATTAAAATTAATTTCTAGCTACATTTGTTAACATATTCTAATTAATTAATCTGTTAAGAAGTCAAAATATGTTTATATTAATGGCTATATAGTAGGCTCTTTAAATTGTGTCATTGAATATCATTGCCATTGTCCTAAATGTAGAATTCTGGAAATAAACACTCTATTATTAAATAAATAGGGAGTTGAATAAGGCTTTCTGAGTAATAGGACTAAGTGGAATATTTTGAGTATTTTTATTAATTAAATAAAAACCTTATGCTTTTGGTTTTATAGGATTTAGGCCTGGGAGGATCTCAGCAATAGTGTCCCACAATCTTCTCACTTTTATGACCCAGCACCAGAATTAGGAAAGAACATTTAATAGGTAACAGCCATTATTTACTTCCAGGACACTATTTTCCATAGTAGCAACTCTATCTTTTAAAAGTTAGCTTTGAACACTTTTGAATTGACATCATTCTCCCCCTGCTCAAAAAGAAAGATTCAATTATTTTTATGTAATTATAATTTCTACGTATATCTTATTAATTTGAAAGTCAAAGTAGCCAAATTACATTTGACTTCAGGCCAAGTTAAAAACTATTTAAATAGCTTTTATTATATAACATCAGAAAATAGGAGATCAACTATTTGTTCTTAGATATGACCTGAGGACGTATTTATCAAATTGGCCACAGTGCATTTGACTGTGTTTTAGAGATAGTACAAAATGAATAAGATTTTTTTAAAAAGGTTAAAATTATTAGCACATTTAATGTTTACTTGTAATTGAATTAATATTTAGATTTTATTATTGTACTATAATTGCCATGATAAGAATTATTCTGATTTTTCAAGGGTTTCTTTTTTTGACTTAGAAATCTTTTAATTTATTATTTAAAAAAAGGAAGGATGAAATGTCATAAAAATAATTTATTTTTGGTGTGATAATTATATATCTATAAAAGCACTGCAGACCTTATAGGAGTGGTATTATCTTTTTATCTTTTTGTTTTATAAACGAGGAAGCTGAAACTCTGAGAGCCTTAAGTGAAAAATCTAAGTCAGTTTGCTAATGGGCCTAGCCACGCATTAGCAAATGTAACCTTTATTTCTAACATTTGTCATTTCTCATGTATCATCATGCTAGACACATGATAGGTGGTTCTTACCATTTAGTCTTTGACTAAGTCCATATGTGAAATAACTCATTTAATTAATATCTAGTCCCAAATCTCTACACTAGTGAGAAAAACTACATGAGTAAAAATGATGGACATGCATGTTGCTATCAGTCCGAGTAGAAATGAGACGTTGGTAATTAATTGTCTTTCATCAATTTTTATCAGTTCTCCAAGAGTAGACCTAACTACGGAATAGTTTGCATTTATCTTAAATAGCACAGACTGCTGAGACGGATGTGCTTTAGCTCCTGGCAACAGTTGGTGTCTTGACTGGGTCATCACAGCCCCTGGCTTGCTATTCACTTTTGTGACTCCATATGCTTGATGTTGATATAGCACCCAAGTCGATGAATCAGTTTCTTATGTGTGGTAATCTATTTTCTTACAAAGCTGGTTGTTGTTGGTGGTTGGGTCACATAGGACCTACGGGAGGAAGGGTGAGGAATGCATCCGAGGATTCCTTTCCATTTTGTGTGTTTTTGGTTAAAGTTTGTCCTAGGGGACTTTTATTCCTTCATGCATCTATATTGTGGAATCTGGCCTCTTCCTGTGTAGCTTCTTGATAGCCACAATCTCCATAGCTTCAGTCGAACTAGTGCACAAAGCCTGGAGGGCCAGTGGGACTAAGTGATTAGGAGTCTAGTGTAGTTACAGTGGATTGAAACTTATATTTTAAGAGGTTATTGATTTTTCTATGTTGTTCTTAAATCCAGCAATCATATTGAGTACATTTATTGTCCTAATAGTGTGCTTTTTCATTTCATGTGAAAGATAATGTGCTATGCATTTTAGATATATTATCTTATTTGATTATTAAAACAAAATGCCATAATTATTTTCATTTCAGATTAGAAAAGTTAGTCTTGTTACAGCTGGTAAGAAGTAGGATTGGGATTCCAATTCAGGCACAATATTCCTAATCTTAAACCTAAATCTAGCCATTGTATCACCATTGCTTAGGCACTCTCTAGCAAGTAATAGCTGCTTGCCAAGTATCTGTTTGCCAAATACCTACTCTGTGCCAGTATTTTTAGTGCTTGACAGATATTTTCCTTGTCTGTGTAATTTACATTCTAGCCACTCTGGTTTCTGATTATAAACCTTAAGCCTTATAAACCTTAAAACCTTAAAAATATCTTATGTAATGCTTACCTATGCTGCTTTTTGCTCTACTATCTCCCACACAGAAAAAAAAAAATATTTTTAAGGGATGAGCTTTGTAATATCTGTGTCCACAGTGGCTAGCATACCACTTGATATATAGTGGATGCTCAGTAACATTTATGGAATAAATGGGTAGAGTTCATCATTCCTTGCTCATTACCCATTACCCATGGTCCCATTTATTGGTTCCTGATAGATGAAATGAAGAGTGTATGCTGAATTGGATATAGATTGGAAATGGCAATGAGATTTTAAATGGAATTTTCAAAGTTTATACACTTATTTGTTGAACAATGACATGTAAACATTTAAAAATAAGGAACAATGTTCAAAAATAAAAAATCGGCAACTTCCCATCAAGCTGGAGATGTAGATAAACACAGCTTGTCTCCTCACACAACCACATCAGAGTTACAACTAAACTGTAGAACAACCATCACTCAGAACTGACAGAAATTGAGTTGAATGGAAGTCTGACTACTGTGGAATTAAAGGATCACATCCATCAAGACTGATAGGAGGGATGGAGACATGGAGATGAGGAACGGGCTGGTCCCACACTCATTATGTGGTAAATAAAAATTCAGGAGGGATATCTCAGGAGTGAGGGGGGTCTCACACCAGGCCCCCCAGCCCAGTGTTCTAGTGTCAGTAATAAGTCCCCATAGCCTCTGGCTGTAAAAACCAGCTAGGAATGAGTCAGTGGAAGAAACTTCTGGATTCCCAAGCAGTTCCTCTTAAAGAACCCACACACGGACTTATTCAGACTCACTCCCTCTGAGCTCCAGCACCAGGGTAGCAGCTTGAAAGGCACACGTGGCATATGAGGAGGAACTGAAGTGACTGGCATTGAGGCAAGAGTTGGGGGACAACTTTCTCCCAGACAAAATGGCTGACAGGGGCCATTGTCCCTTTCTGAGCCCTCCCCACAAAGAGCCACAGAGCTGGCAGGCAGGTGCCATATGTGAGACTCCATCAACCTGGCTAACATTATTAGCTTTGCCCTGGTGATTCCCTGGGGCTCCGTACCCCCAACTATGGGCCCACCCAAGCTGTTACCTGTGACTGTTCCATATGAATGGCTGGTCTTGGCTTATGCTTCCTAACTTGCTAAATCATTTCAGACAATCAACATCTGGCCTCAGCAAGTCCCCAGTCCCTGTACCACTTGCTAAGTGGCCCCAGGTCCAATACTAGTAGCAGCCAGCCCAGCTTCACAGCTTGGCTCTGCCTGGGAATCTCTAAGCCCAGCTTAAGTAGCAACAATCTGCAGATTGCTCATGCAGGTGGCCTTTGGCAGAACACAGGTGGTGGCTAAACTTGACCTGTGCTATCTGGGAAACCCCAGAGCCTGCATACCCAGCAGACAGCTACAGACAAAGTCAGAGTATCACCACCTTGCCTTTGCACAGCTGATCCTCCATGGAGGGTAGATGTGGGTGGTCAGTAGTCAGTCACAGCCAATCCTTGCATCTGACTGACTTGGTAAATCACTCTGATTAACCTACTGCCAGTAATCAAGGCTCAACTCAAGAGAAGGGCATACTCAGCCCACACAGAGAGCATACCTCAAGTACCCAGCCTGGATGATAGGGGAGGCTGTGCCACTGGACCCTACAGGATGCCTATGATAGACATAGGCCACGCTACCAAGACAGGGAATCATAGCAGCTCCTCCTAATACATGCAAACAAACACAGGGAGGCTGCCAAAATGATTAGACAAAGAAACATGGCCCAAATGAAAGAACAGGTCAAACTCCAGAAAAAGAACTAAACAAAATGAAGATAAGCAATCTGTCAGATGCAGAGTTCAAAACCCTGGCTATAAGGATGCTTAAGGAATTTAGTGAGGACATCAACAGCATAAAAAAGATCCAGTCAGAAATGAAGTATACACACTAATTGAAATAAAGAACAATTTACAGGGAATCAACAGTAAAGCAGATGAAGCCAAGAATCAAATCAATGATTTGGAACATAAGAAAGCAGAAAACAACCAATTAGAACAACAAGAAGAAAAAAGAATCGAAACAAAAATGAGGATAGTGTAAGCAGCCCCTGGGACAAATTGAAGTATTCCAACATTCACATCATAGGGTTGCTAGAAGTAGAGAAAGAACAAGAAATTGGAAATCTATTTGAAAAAATTATGAAAGAAAACTTCCCTAATTTGGTGAAGGAAATAGACATTCAAGTTCCAAGGAGCACAGAGAGGCCCACTCCAAGACACATCATAATTAAAATGTCAAAGGTTAAAGATAAAGAGAGAACCTTAAAAGTAGCAAGAGAAAAACAGTTACTCACAAGGGAGTTCCCATAAGTCTGTCAGCTGATTTCTCAAAAGAAGCTTTGCAGACTAGAAGGGATTGGCAAGAAATATTCAAAGTCGTGAAAAGCGGAGACCTACAGCCAAGATTGCTCTACCCAGCAAAGCTATCATTTGGAACTGAAGGGCAGATAAAGAGCTTCCCAGAGAAGAAAAAACTAAAGGAGTGCACCATCATGAAATCATTATTATATGAAATGTAAAAGGGACTTATTTAGAAAAAGATCAAAACTCTGAACAGTAAAATGGCAATAAATATCCATCAACAATTGAATAAAAAAAAACAAACTAAACAAGCAAGAGGAACAGAGACAGAATCATGGATACTGGAAGTGTTTTGATGGTTGTCAGATAGGAAGAGGGTGTGGGTAATGGGTGAAGAGGTGAGGGGATTAAGATGCATAAATTGGTAGTTAGAGAATAGCCATGGGGATGTACTGTAGAGTACAGGAAATGGAGTAGCCAAAGAACCTAGATGGATGACCCATGGGCATGAACAATGGTGTGGAGATTGCCTGAGGAAGTGGAGGTTGCTGGGTGGAGGGGAGCAAATGGGGAATAATTGGGACAACTGTCATAGCATAATTAATAGAGTATAATAAGAAAACAAAGATAAGAAATCACATGTAATATGACATTCAATTTTAAATTCTTCTCATTGGTTATCTGTGTTAACAAACAAGTCTGTAATTTTTGTGCTTTTAATATTTGTCCTTTTAAATAAAGATTTATCTTTGCACTCTCCCTACTAAGATTTATCTTTTAAACTGCTCCCTTTGAAAGCTATCTGTGATCACATCAGTTATCTCCTCTGTCTTTAATGATTTTTATTTTTTATTTAATTTATTATCTAGATGAAAAGCATCATTTCCATCCCGATTGACCACTGGATTTCCACCCATCTTCCTGCTCTGGATAAACATAGCTAGTTGTCATGTGGACAAGAACCACCTAATTTTTATACACATATTGCTCTTCCCTGTTTCTCCAGCTGTCAAAATCCACTACTCACCCTTCAAGATACAGTAGAAATGTCACATACCCCCTAAAGCCTTCTCTAATTTCTTCCCCCACTAGTTCCTTCTGTTGTCTTGCTAATTATTTCAACACTTGCTTACCTCAGCCTTATCCTGTCATAAGTTGAACAGCCTTCCTTTGGACTGATTAATTTCTTAAGTAAAGGATCTTATTTTGTGTAACTGAATTATTAAAGCAATAACATATTTTTAAATTTTATTTATTTATTTATAGAGAGAGGGGAAGGGTGGGAGAAAGAGAGGGAGAGAAACATCAGTGTGAGGTTGCTTCTTAATTGCTCCACACCGGGGACCTGGCCTGCAACCCAGGCATGTGCCCTGATTGGGAATTGAACTGATGACCCTTTGGTTTGCAGGCTGGTGCTCAATCCACTGAGTCACACCAGCCAGCGCTAAAACAATATTTTTGTCTTGTATTAATTATATTGTGTTTTGTTGTTATTGTTGTATACTTATCCTAGATTGAGGGATATAAACTATTCACTTAAAGTCTCAAATGCCTAATTGTCATGTGACAGCATTAATATATAGATAGTTTTGTATATTCTGGAAGTTTTTTGCTTAAAGAAGAAAGTTTCTGCTAGTCATCTTGAAGTCTTTTTAAAGGCCAATTTAAAAAGCTATTATTTTCCTACAACATTTTTTTTATTTCCCCTTTCCTTTAACCTTATTTTCACCTTGTTTAGCTGTTAAAAATTCCATAGAGATTTTACTTCTGAGTTTTTTCTTACCTTGAATCCAGGTCTCCACTAGCAAGCAGTTGACAATATAAAAACTCAAAAATTAAGCTTGCAAAAAAAGAATTCCCCCCATGGGTTTGTTGGGATTCAGGGTCACTAAGAAGCACTTGAGAAAGAATTCCACATCTTAGACATTTTCAGATAAGGTATGGCTCATCTTCACTAACATATCTCCTGTGTTCACAACTTTACCTCAAATTAGAACTTTAGTACAGATCTATTATGAGCTGTCTTCCAGGAGAGGAAAGATTTTAGCCTGTTTCATTTTTTCCCAAAGATCTATTGCTCCTTCCCTAAAGTAACTTTTTACCTTTTTAATGGTCAGTCCAATTGACTTAACTTTCTTCCAGACTTTTCATAGTCCATACATTTAAGTCACTATTGAGTACCCAATAGTGTAGTGTATTTGGTTGGCCAAAAAGTCCGTTAACGTTTTTTCTGTAAAATAAATGACACATTTTTCATTTTCACCAATAACTTTATTGATTTGGATATTTTGAATATGTTGGCTGTCTCCCACTATTGGCTTCTAGTGGGTAGAAGCCAGGGGTACTGCTAAATATCTTCCAATGCATAAGACAGCCCCACAGCAAAGAATTATTTGGCCAAAATGTCAACAGTACCAAGAAACTTCGCAAACCACTTTTGACATATTCAATTACTCACAGCAGCTTCTCTATACACTGCACAGATCTTTTTTTCAGTTGAGTTTTTACGTTTCTTTAAATAATAAAGCATAATATGCCAAAAATGTTGTACACTTTCTTCCATTTTCAATACTAAAATAGCTGCACAAAAATTCACCAATTATGATTTTTTTTTTTAATGTACGCTGATATGACAGCCATTAGAGAACAGTCTAACAAAATTGTTTCGAATGAAGTTAAAGAAGACTAAGCGCTACTAGAACCATCTTGTGGAAAAAACCTAACAGACTTTTTGGCCAACCCAGTGTGTGTGTGTGTGTGTGTGTGTGCGTGTGTGTGTATTGATTGATTGATTGATTGTTGTTCTATTACAGTTGTCCCAATTTTCCCCCATTGCTCTCACCTGCTCCACCCAACCCCCGCTCCCACAGTCAACCCCTACCCTGTTATCCATGTCCATGGGTCATTTATACCTGTTTGTTGATCTGACCTTTCCCCTTCTCTCCTCCCCTTTTTCCTCTCCCCGCTCCCTTTTGGTCCCTGTCAGTCTGTTCCTTGTTTCCATGCTTCTGATTCTATTTTACTCTTTTTTTCTTTTTTCATTTTGTTCATTAGGCTCCTCTTATAGTTGAGATAATATGGTATTTGTGTTTCACTGATTGTCTCATTTCACTTAGAATAATATTCTCCAGTTTCTTCTATGCTGTCCTAAAAGGTAGGAGTTCCTTGTTTCTTTTCTCCTCTGTATCATTCCATTGTGTAAATGTACCACAATTTTTTGATCCACTCATTTACTGATGGGCACTTAGGCTATTATCAGCCCTTGGCTATTGCAAATAATGCTGCTGCGAACACAGGGGTGCATAGGTTCTTTTGAATTGGTGTTTCAGGATTCTTAGGTTATAATCCCAGCAGTGGAATCACTGGGTCAAAAGACAGTTTCATTTTTAGTATTTTGAGGAGATTCCCAACTGTTTTTCACAGTGGCTGCACAAGTCTGCATGCCAACCAACAGTGCACTAGGTTCCCTTTTCTCCACATCCTTGCCAGCACTTGTCGTTTGTTGATTTGTTTATGATGGCCATTCTGACTGGTGTGAAATGGTATCTCATTGTGGTTTTAATTTGCGTATCTCTGATGGCTAGTGATGCTGAGCATCTTTTCATATATCTCTGGACCCTCTGTATGTCTGCCTTGGAGCAGTGTCTGTTTAGGTCCTTTGCCCATTTTTAATTAGATTGTTTGTCTTCCTAGTATTGAGTTGTGTGAGTTCCTTATATATTTTGGAGATCAAATCCTTGCTCGAGGTATCATTGGCAAGTATGTTTTCCCCATATGATTGGTTCCCATTTCATTTTGATCATGTTTTCGTTAACTGTGCAGAAGCTTTTTTATTTGATGTAGTCCTATTTGTTTAGACTCTTCTTTATTTCCCTTGCCCTAGAGGGTATATTGGTGGAAATATTGCTGCATGGGATATCTGAAATTTTACTGTCTATGTTTTCCTCTAGGACTTTTATGGTGTCATGAGTTATGTTTAAGTCTTTTATCCATTTTGATTTTATTCTGGTGTGCGGTTTAAGTTGTCATTCTAGTTTCATTTTTTTACATGTACTGTTACAGTTCTCTTAATACTATTTGTTGAAGAGGCTATTTTTACTCCATTTTACACTCTGCCTCCTTTGTGACATATTAGTTAACCATAGAGACATGGACTTATTTCTAGGCTCTTTATTCTGTCCCAGGGATCTACGTGTCTGTTCTTATGCCAACACCAGACTGTTTTGATTACAGTGGCCTTGTAATATTGTTTGATATAAGGTATTGTTGTCCCTCCTACTTTGTTCTTTCTCAAGATTGCTGAGGATATTGGGGATAGTTTTTGGTTCCATATAAATTTTTGAAATATTTGTTCTAAATCTGTGAAGCATGTCATTGGTATTTTACTAGGGATTGGGTTGAATCTATAGATTGCTTTGGGTAGTATGGACATTTTAATGATGTTAATTCTTCCAATCCATAAACATGGTACATGCTTCCATTTATTTGTGTCTTCCGTAATTTCTTTCTTGAGTGTTCTGTAGTTCTCCAAGTATAGGTTTTTTACCTCCTTGGTTAGATTTATTCCTAGGTACTTCATTTTTTATTGTTGATATAGTAAATAGGATTTTTTCCTTTTTTTCCTCTTTCTGTTATTTCACTGTTGGTATACAAAAATGCCTTTGATTTCTGAATATTCACTTTGTATCCCTCTATTTTACCAAATTCACTAATTAGGTCGAGCAGTTTTTTTGGTTGGTCTATAGGGTTTTCTATGTATACTATCATGTCATCTGCAAATAATGACAGTTTTACTTCCTCCTTTCCAATTTGGATGGCTTTTATTTATTTTTCTTGTCTTATCACTGTGCCCAGAACTTCCAATACTGTGTTGAATGAGAGAGGTGAAAGCAGACACCCTTGTCTTGTTCCTGCTCTTAAGGAGAAAGCTTTTAGTTTTTGCCCACTTAGTATAATTTTGGCTGTAGATTTCTCATATATGGTCTTTATTTTGTTGAGGTATGCTTCTTCTACTCCCGCTTTTCTGAGAGTTTTTATCGTAAATGAGTGCTGTATTTTATCAAATGCTTTTTTAGCATCTAGTAATACGATCATGTGGTTTTTGTCTTTCATTTTGTTTATGTGGTTTAATTTGTTTATTGATTTGTGAATATTATACCATCCTTACATCCGTGGGATGAATCCACTTGATCATAGTGTATGATCTTTTTAATGTATTTCTGGATCTGGTTTGGCAATATTTTGTTGAGGATTTTAGCATCTAAGTTCATTAGTCATATTGGCCTGTAGTTTTTCTTTGCTGTGTTTTGGAATTAAGGTAATTCTTGCCTCATAAAATGAGTTTGGGAGTATTCCCTCTTACTAAATTTTTGGAATAGTTTGAAAAGAATAGGAGTTATCTCTTCCTAAATGTTTAGTAAAATTTGCATGTGAAGCCATCCGGTCCAGTGCTTTTGTGTGCCAGGAGTTTTTTGATTACTGCTCCAATTTCACTAGCTGTTATCCTTCTATTCAGGCTTTCTGCTTCTTCTTGATTCAGTTTTAGAAGATTATATGTTCCTAGAAATTTGTTCATTTCACCCAGTTTGTCAAATTTCTTGATATATAGTTGTTCCTAGTAATTTCTTACAATCCTTTGTGTTTTTGTGGTATCAGTTGTAATTTCTCCTCTTTCTTTTCTGAGTTTATTTATTTGAGCCCTCTTTTTCTCATGAGTCTGGTTCAAGGCTTGTTGATTTTGTTTATCTTTTCAAAGAACCAGCTCCTGGATTTATTGCTCCTTTGAGTTGTTCTTTTAATCTCTATGTCATTTAATTCTGCTCTGATCTTGATTATTTCCTTCCTTCTACTCACCCTGGACTTCGTTTTTGTTGTTTCCCTAGTTCTTGTAGATGTTGGGTTAGCTTGTTTGAAAATTTTCCATATTTTTTAGGTAGGCCTATATTGCTATGAACTTACCTCTCAGGAATGCCTTCGCTGTGTCCCACAGGTTTTGGGTTGTTGTTGTGTATTCATTTTCATTTGCTTCCAGAAATTTTTTCACTTCTTCCTTAATCTCATTGTTTACCCATTCATTATTTAATAGCATGTTATTTAGTCTCCATGAATTTGAATGTTTGTGAGTTTTTCCCTTGAGGTTGATTTCTAGTTTCAAGCCATTGTATTCTGAGAAGATGCTTGATATGATTTCAATTTTCTTGAACTTGTTGAGGCTTGTTTAGTGTCCTACCATATAGTATGTCTTTGAAAATATTCCATGTGCATTTGAAAAGAATGTATATTTTGTTTCTTTGGGGCAAAATGTTCTGTATATATCAATTAAGCCCATTCGATCTAGAGTGTTGTTCAATGCCACACTGATTCTTTGCTTGGAAGACATTTTTGCTTTGTTCATTCTTTGTTTGAAGATCTCTCCATTGTTGACAGTGTGGTGTCAAAATCCCTTGTTATGATTGTGGTGCTGTCAATTTCTTCCCTGAAGTCCTTCAAGGTTTTCCTTATATACCTGGGTGCTCCTATGTTGGGTACATGTATGTTTATAAGGTTTATATCTTGGTGGATTATTCCTTTATGTGTTATGAAGTATCCTTCTTTGTCTCTTTTTATGGCTTTTGTTTTGAAATCTATTTAGTCTGATATAAATATTGCTACCCCACTTTTTCTTTTTTCCAGGCCCGTTTGCTTAGAATATTTTTTTCTACCCCTTCACTTTTAGTCTGTGTAGATCTTTTGTTCTGACGTGGGTCTCTTGTAGACAGCATATATATGGGTCCTGTTTTATTATTCATTTAGTCATCCTATATCTTTTGGTTGGAACATTTAATCCATTCATGCTTAAATTTATTATTGATAAGTACTTATTCATTGCCATTTTTTCCCTCTGTACTGGTGTTCTTCTCTTTCTCTCTCTTTTTCTTCATTTTCTTAAAGCAGTCCCTTTAGCATTTCTTGCAGTACTGTTTTGGTGGATATGTAATTATTTAGGCTTTTTTTTGGGGGGGAGGTCTGGGAAACTCCTTATTTTACCTTTCATTTTAAATGAGAGTCTCACTGCTAGAGTAGTCTTGGTTGAAGGCATTTTATTTTCATTACTTGTAATATTTTTTGCCATTCCCTTCGGGCTTGTAGTGTTTCTGTTGAGTATCAGCTGATAGCCTTATTGGAGCTCCCTTGTGTGTTGCTAGCTGTTTCTCCCTTGCTACCTTTAAGATTCTCTCTATGTCTTTAAATTTAGCCATTTTAATTATGATTTTTCTTGGAGTGGACCTCTTTGGGTTCATCTTGATTTGGACCCTCTGTGCTTCCTGGACTTGTGTGACTTTTTCTTTCATCAAGGTAGGGAAGTTCGCTGTCATAACTTTTTCAAATAGGTTTTCTGTCCCTTGCTTCTCCTCTTCTCCTTCTGTTATCCCTATGATGCAAATATGATTACATTTCATGTTTTCCTGCAGCTCCCTTAAACCCTCTTTGATCTTTTTGAGTCTTTTTGTTTTGTTGCTATGTCTGGGAATTTTTTTCTACCTTGTCCTCCAGTCCACTGATTCAGTCCTCTGCTTTATCTAGCCTGCTTTTGATTTCTTCTACTGTGTTTTTAATTTCAGATATTTTATTCTTCATTTCCTCCTGGCTCTTATTTCTATGTTATTTTTCATGCTAGTTTATTTCCCAGTAAGTTCTTTGTAGCTTCACTGGAGTTCTTTGTAGTTCTCGCTAAGCTTATTGAGCATCTTTATAACCATTATTTTGAACTCAGTGTCTGATTGTTTGCTTGCCTGAATTTTATTTAGCAGTATTTCTGGGGATTCCTCCATTCTTTTCAGTTAGGGGTTGTTTCTTTGTCCCCCTGTTTTAGAATACTCTTCCTGTTTGTTTGTGCTTCTTAGATTGATCTTTGACTCCCTATCTTTGTGGTGTAACCTTCTATGGTAGGAGACCTGTGGGATTCAGTGTTGCAGTCTCCTTGTTCTCATGAACTTCATGCTCTTGGGATGCCCTTTAGGCTGTTCATATGGGCTGTCTGTTTGTAACTGGTTTTGGTTGTTGTTGGGCCCTTCTTTGGTGGGTCCTTCCCTTTGACTGGATGACTGAGAGTCACTCCACTCACCACGTCTTGTATACTGTTGTATAGGTGCTACAAGAATAAAACCAAACAACCCAGAAAGAAACCCACACCCACAAAATTAACTGTTGCTCACAGTCACAGTATCAATAGCAAATGATAACAATATCAACAGTATTAATAAAGGTGTGAAGATACTAAGACTAGTGTAAGAAAGGAAGAATGAATATGAGATGACTACCTGAAAGACAAACAATTTTGAGAGGATAGAGGGAGGTGCAATAATAAGAGTATGGAATAGGAACAAGGCAACAAGAGAAAGAAAAAAAATCTACATTGTAAATATAAAAGGGAGTGAAGAAGGTAGAATGGAATAAGAGTAGGGAAGCATATAATATTAGGTTTAAACAGAAACTTAAAATAAAGTAGTGAGAGAGAAATGTAAAATAATAGGAACCAAATTAGGGAAAAAGATCCACCACCTTGGTATCAACAATAATGAACAAAGATTAGCATAGGTGGGAGGTGATTAAGAGGAAAAAAAGAAAGAAGGGAAAGCTTAAGAGATGTCTAGAGGAAACAGAAGTGATTTTGAGATGATAGAAGGAGAAGAAAATTGAAATCATATCAAGCATCTTCTCAGAATACAATGGCTTGAAACTAGAAATCAAAGGGTGAGGAATGAAAACCAGGCTAAGGCAGGGAAAAGTTAAAATTTAAAATGAATAAAAGAAAGGGCAGGTTGAAGGCAAAATGGAGGGGGAGAAGGGAACGGTAAAATTCAAGATTTGAAATACAAGAATAGTGAAGACCTAGAAATAAAATTGGAGAAGTACAACAACCACCATTTCCACAGCTGACGAGCAAAGATTGATAAAAGTGGAGAGAGAATAAGGGTATTTTAAGAATGAGAGAAAGAATGTGAGATGACTTATGACAAGAAAATTGGTTTTGAGAGGCTGGAGGTGTGAGAAATTGTAAGAGCATGGAATGGAAACAAGTCATAGCAAGAGGGAAAATAAAATTTAAAACAAAAATAATAAGAAAGAAGAAGGTAAATAGAGTAAGAGAAGGAAGGAGCAAAATATGAGTTGAAATAAACTATAGTGTAAAAACTAGTGACTTAATATGCACAAACTTAAGGACAAGAAATGGATATTAACAAGCTATGCAGGAGAGAAAAATAATGCAAATTATGAAGAAGATCATGGTAAAATTGTCTCGCTGTTTTCTTACTGGATCTGCCCCTTGTGGTATCAGATGGTTTCCCAGGCTGGCCCTAGGTAGCCTGTTCAAGGCTACCAGCCATCCACATCTCTTTCAATTGTTAATCTAGTCAAGCTGTAATCAGCAGTCAGGCTTAAGCAACGTGGAGTGGGGCAGAGTAATTCCTGTGGGCAGGGCTATTGCTTCCCTGCAGGCTGATGCCACTTGAAGGCGTGGGCTCTTCCTGAGGAAGATGGCTCCTGCAGTATGGGTGATGAGTCAGCACAGGGTTCCTGGTGGCTTCTCCCTCAGTTTTCTCCCCAAGGCCTCTGTCCCCAGACCCTTCTCCAGTGTCTCTAGTCCACTCTGCCCCCTCTTTGCCGGAGCCCAAGGTAAGTGATTGCAAACAAAATTATGTGCATTTGTCCTTTAAAGGCTCTCTATGACTCCAGCCATCTTTCTCTGGAAAACAGAAGCTCTACTACTTTTCATAGCTGGATTCCTTGCCTGGAATCTGGATTCCTTTCCTGGCTCTGGTGATGTAGGCTGGTGAGCCCAGGCTGGGGTTTAGACCACACACTTCTTAGGGGGATAACCCTGTCTGCTGAATTTCCCTCTTGCACTTTAGCTGCCTCACGTGGGATCTCAGCCAGCGCACTCTCATCTCCTCTGCACTCTGTGCTAGTCACGTTTTGGTGAAGCAATTTCTTTCATCTGTCTGTGATTATAAGGCTTCTCTCCAGCTATTGTTCCATTGGTTATTCCAGATGATTTCTCTACAATTTAATTGTAATTCCATATTGGTCCTGGGAGGAGGTTAGGGTAGTTTGCATTTACTCCTAAGTCATCTTGGATCTCCCTAAATCGGCAGTGTGCCTATGTTTATAATTTTTCGTTAGTAGGGACAAAAGTGGTAACAATTCTCAAACACCTTTGGATTTTAGGGAAAACATCCTTAATGGTTGCTAATAACTAACCTGTATATTAATATCTAAATAAACATTATAAATAAAAAACTTAAGCATTATAAATAATAAACTGGAAGGTATACTGCGGCATTACCCTGCACTGAGGTAAAGAAAGTGGTAGCTGACAGTTGAGCGCTTGCTGACTACTGTGTGGATGGCTCCCAGGGTAATTTTAGTTGATTCCTTATAACCTGAGGTTTTCCCCACTTAACATGGGAAGAAAATAAGGAAAAGGGAGGACGAATGGCTCAAGGCCACATATGTATGTTACAGAGTTAGGATTTGGAACTACACTGTTCATCAGACCAAGCTGATTTTCTTAATTATAAGATTAGTAGCTTTATGAGAAAACTCAAAGGGCTTTCTTTAAAAGAAAAATGTGAGTTTTAATTTGAGATACCTTTTAAATTACTGAAAGTATACCTTTTGTGATGATTGATACTAAATTCTTTATTGCATGTTACATTCTTTACCTCGGACAACTTAACATATTTCTGTGCCTCTATTTCTTTATAAAATAGTGTTAAAAACGTCAATGTAGAGATCAAATCTGATAATATTTATAACATTTTATATCTAAACAAAATGCTAGTTGTTATACTAACTTCATTTTATGTTCTTCGTTACCAAGAATTTGACCTAGTTTTTAAATTTCCTATAAATTCATAGCAAAATATTAAAAGAGCAGAGGGCACAGGCATGATGAACTTGCTGTGTCCTCAGGCTTTTTTTTTTTTGAGCCACAATGATTTCAAAGTGGAATGTGTATTTCTGTATCAGAAGCTGTAGGGCTGACCTTCAGGGAAGTCAAGCTATTTCATTAAAGTAACGTAATGCTATAATCCCATTCCTTTTGAAATATAGATGGGATATTTGTATATATCTTGTGAAACTTTTTAAAAATTAGTATTTAAAAAATTTAAACCTCAAATAAATGTAAGAAATATATTTTTAAGATATTAAACCCACATTGACAATAAAATTATTATCACATTTATTTAGCCTTCCAAAGTTTATAACTTTTTAATCCGTTATTTTTCTTGTATTATAATGATATATATATGTATTTTTAACCCGAAGTCCAAATCACTTTTGAATGCTATTACTTATGTGATTCAGTACACATTAGAATTTCTTCCACATACCAAGAGTTTTAGCTGAGTGATATCTTCAGGGAGTAAAATAAAACGTTTCTTATAGGACTTACAAGCACATGAGAGAGTTTGCCTACTATTATTTCATTACATCTGTAGATCAAGTTTTTTGGTCCAATTCAGTATTTTAAGTATTTTGAAACAGATGCCACTGTTTAAATTAGAGAGAGCTAAAAGAAAGACCTGAAATTTCTTTGGTTCTTCAATAATTACCTGATTTGGCACTGCATGCTTGGTAACAATAGGTTGTAGCTGTTAAACAGGGGCTGTTGCTTTTCCTTGGGGTTTGTACTCTCCAATCTACCAGAGTCCCTTTCTGCATTGTTTTCCATACTCTAAGGCCAACCCCACTGGCCATGCGTTTTTGTTATCAGGCTCTCACTTTTGCATTTGTATGTGGAGGCAGCTTCTCAAATTCTTCATACCTGCCTGGCTCCTGTGTCCCATGGAATATGGACTGTCAGTGAGACTGGGGTTATGTCACTTCATTAAAAGATAATTTGTTTCAAATAATAGATTTAATATAATTTGCATTTTTTAAAAACCATGGATATGCATGCATGTGTGTGTTTGTGTGAATTTGTTACATACGTACACAAAAAGGGGTCATATGTGAAATAGTCTGCTCACACCTACCACTCCCATAAGCCTCTGCACCCCCTACTGATCAGATTCTGTGGTTTATCCTTATCTGAGGATACAGCACCCTCACCATGCAAATGTGGTGAATGTGGTGGCTCTAGGGATGCTTAAGGCCCCTGCCTCCCCGAGGCTATTGAGATTTCCAGGTACCCAGCAGGAGGTCCTGTGAAAATGGATTTATATGTGAATCATAATTACATTATATCTATATTCTCTTTATACAAATACATGCTTTGTGGAAAATTGCTCTGAGTTTCTTTTCCTAAATAGTTTCTATTGGACATATTCCGCTATTAACACATAGATCTCTGTCTTCTTAATGGCTCTTGTGTAATTTGTTGTTTGGGTGTACCACAGTTCAGCCAGTCTCCCATTGTTGACCAGGTAGCTTATTTTTCATGGTTTGCTCTTATAAGTAATGCTATAATGATTATCATTATACACATGGATGTCTTTGCTTCCTTATGCAGTATATGCAAAGGGTAAATTTCTAAAAATGGAGTTACTTAGTTGAGTGTGATTTTGAAATTTTCAAAGCTGACATCAAACTATTCTCTAGTTTTTATTTCATTAAGGAGTATTTGAAAAATTTATTTTCCTGCAGTGCACTTTATCCACACAGATCATCATGTGTTTGTTAGTGTTTTAGGAAGAAAGTAGAACATTAAAGTTTAGGTTGGCACTTACTTAGTTATGTGTAGATTTGAGCATTTTTTTTCAAATATTTATTGGACATTCGTATTTATTTTTTGGGGACCTCTTGGTTTTATTTATTTTTAATTTAACTTTTATAGCTTTGACCTCTTGAAGTTATTTTTATTTTTAGACATCTATGTTTTATAATTAACTTTTACAGGCTTTAATTTTATTTAGATAGACCATCCTTTCATTACTGATAGGAAATGCCCTTTTATCATGTATTTAATTTCTATATATATGCTTTAGACTATTTCAGGAACTCAGTTTTGTTGCATAGATCTATTTCAATTCCTCAAATTTTATAAATAGTTTTATATACCCAGTAAATTTCCTATAGAATATTGTATAGGATTATGTAGATATTTTAATGGTTAAGAATGATAGTTTCAGAAAAACATTTCTTAATTTTTGTTTATATATTACTTATTTGTTATAAGTAATTAGAACAATGCAAGGAGAAAGTAAAAAGAATGACCACCAAAAAAATCCTCAGTGATATTTGGAAAACATTATTCTTGATATTGTTGTATGCTTTTATGTAGGAAAAGGATGAAGAAGTAGCTTAATAGACAGAAATAATATAATGAAACATAAACAAAATAATTGTGTGTTAAATTTATCTTTAACTTTTTTAAAATAAACAAACTGAAGTAATATTGTTAGTAGCAAGGTGGCACCGGATGTTGGAACTCAGCTCAGCAGCCTTGGTCCTTGATTTTGGTTGGAAAGAATTCAGGGTTAAGGAACTCAAACTGAAATAGAAAATTTATTTAGAAAATCACAAAGGTAGAAAAAGGGAGGCAGCTGGGCTATGTTGGTTTAGGAAACAAGTTACAGAGGCAAAAGAAGGGCCCTTGGAGCTTAGGAGAAAGAAAACAAAAGTCTACTCCTTGAGAAAAGAAAGGGATAGGAAAGGAAAATGTGTATGTGGGGAGGAGAGAGAGAGAGAAGGAGGGAGGTAGAGTTTTTTTAATGGAAAGTAGGTTTTTTTTTTCTCTTTAAGAATGACTCATTAGTATCACAGATTTCAAATCATTTTAAATTTGACAATATTTAAATAAATTTTTGTATTGAAATAGGAATTTGTCTCATATAATAACTAGATTACTACTTTTCCTTCACAGCATTGTGTTGGTTTTTGGTCTTTAATATGATGTTCCTTTGGGAAAAAAATGCCCCCTCCTCCTCCTTTTTTGTATCTGGCTGTGCATGGAATTAATTTCTTTATCCTTTGAATTTCAGTCGCTTAAACCTGGAGATGTTCACATGTCTGTTTGTGTGTTTGTTTTTCCTTTTCTTTCTTTTTTTTTTTTTTTTTGGTAACACAGTGATCTCTTTTTAATATGCAGATTAAATTGTTTACTTAAGAAAACAATTTTCTAGTTTTATATCTTTTATATCCACTTCGTTTAGTTTTGTTCTTAAGATTCATCAGCTGTCCTTATTTGGATTTTTTTGGGTCAATTTTTGCATTTCTCTTAGCTTCCTTTTAATATATTCGGTTTCTTTGTTTTTTCTCTTCTTCATTATATTATATCAGTTTTCAATTTATTCACTTAACTAATAACATGCTATTTTTCTTATATGTGTACCTTGTTCTTTCCCTATTCTAATTCATTTATTATTTCCCAATGATATATTTTGTTTCCTTAGGGTTGTAGTCCAATTTTACCTCTCATTCTGTTGTGTTATTTATCTCTCAACTCTTATTTTTATGGAACTTTTTTTTTGGTATATTTTATTGATTACATTATTAGTTGTCCCATTTTTTTCTTTCCTTTATCCCCTCTGCCCTACACTCCATCCCATCATCCCCCACCTCTCAGTTTCTGTCTGTGGGTTGTACAAATCAATTCTTTGGCTCCTCAATTTCCTATACAATTCTCCGCACCCCCCGTCCCCATCTGTTTTTTTGTTTTGTTTTGTTTTGTGTTGTCAACATTTTCCTGCCACCACTTAAGACAGCCCCACCCATCACCACCCCCCACCCTCAATCCTTCCCCCATTTGGCTTTGTCAATGGGTCCTTTATGCATGTTCCTTGATGACCCTTCCCCTTCTTTTCCCCATTATCCCTCTCCCTCCTCCCCTCTGGTTACTGTCAGTTCGTTTCCTATTTTAATGTTGCTGGTTATATTTTGCTTGCTTGTTTGTTTTGTTGATTAGGTTCCACTTATAGGCGAGAGCACATGTTATCTGTCTTCCACTGCCTGGCTTATTTCACTTAGCCTAATGCTCTCCAGTTCCACCCATGCTGTCATGAAGGGTAGTAGGTCTTTCTTTCTGCTGTGTAGTATTCCATCATTTAAAAGTACCATAGTAGTTTTTAGATCCACTCATTTACTGATAGGCACTTAGGTTACTTCCAATTCTTGGCTATTGTAAATTGTGCTGCTGTGAACACTTGGGTGCATAGGTTCTTTTGAGTTGGTGTTTCGGGATTCTTAGGGTATAATCCCAGCGGCGGAATTGCTGGGTCAAAAGGCAGTTCCATTTTTAGTTTTTTGAGGAAATTCCAAACTGTTTTCCACAGTGGCTGCACCAGTCTACATTCCCACCAACAATGTACTAGGGTTACTTTTTCTTTATATACTCGCCAGCACTAGGTTTTTGTTGAATTGTTTATGATGGCCATTCTAACTCGTGTGAAGTGGTATCTCATTGTGGTTTTAATTTGCATCTCTCTGATGGCTAGTGATGCTTAACATTCCTTCATATGTCTCTGGGCCCTGTGTATATCCTAGTAAGAAGTGTGTGTTCATGTTCTTTGCCCATTTTTTAATTGGATCGTTTGCCTTCCTGAAGTGGAGTCATGTGAGTTCTTTATATATTTTGGAGATCAAACTCTTGTCTAAGGTGTCATTGTAAAACATATTTTCCCATACAGTTGCTTCCTTTTTCATTTTGCTGATGTTTTCTTTAGCTGTGCAGAAGCTCCTTATTTTGATGAAGTCCCATTTGTTATTCTTTCATTTATATCCCTTGCTCTAAGGGGCATATCGGTGAAAGTATTGCTGCATGGAATATCTGAGATTTTGCTGCCTGTGTTCTCCTTTAGGACTTTTACGGTGTCGTGACTTATATTTGCCTTTTATCCATCTTGAGTTTATTTTTGTGTGTGGTGTAAGTTGATGGTTGAATTTCATTTTTTTGCATGTAGCTGTCCCGATCTCCCAACAGCATTTGTTGAAGAGGCCACTTTTATTCCATTTATGCTTCTGCCCCCTTTTTTGAATATTAATTGACCATAGAGATGTGGGTTTCTTTCTGGGCTCTCCATTCTGTTCCATTGATCTGTGTGTCTGTTCTTATGCTAGTACCAGACTGTTTTGATTATGGTGGCCTTGTAATATAGTTTGATGTCAGGTATTGTGATCCCTCCTACTTTGTGCTTCTTTCACAAAATTGCTGCAGCTTTTCGGGGTCATTTATGGTTCCATAAAAATTTTTGAAATGTTTGTTCTATGTCTGTGAAATATGTCATTGGCATTTTAATTGGGATTGTGTTGAATCTGTAACTGGCTTTGGGTAGTATGGACATTTTGATAATGTTAATTCTTCCAATCCATGAACATGGTATATGCTTATGGAATTTATTTTTAATTAATTTGAAGTATTGTGTGAAAGATTTGTAGAAAGCTCCTTTTACTGATCAGCTCAGTTCAGGTGTTCTGAATAAGCATCTCAAATTTTATATATTCCCTATATATGCTCTATGTGGATTAATATCATCATTCTGGGACTTTCATTGCTTACCCATCAGGGCAAGGGGAAGTGCCGGGAAAAGCTTATTGGCGTTGCTCAATTCATTGTGTTGCTCCGGAACCTTCACTTCTGACAGAACAGTTGCCACATGCTTCACTTCTCTAATCTTACAGGTTACAAGTTTTGTTCTAGTTTGCTTCTCCCCATATTTAGGGGGGTATTAGTGAAGACAGCAATAAATAGGTTTTTTCTTTCTTCTTTTCTTCTTCTTTTTTTTTTAATCAGTGCTGAATATAGACATACCTCTAGCCTTTGTAGTTCAACTTGATCTATGTTCTTTCCGTGCTTAGTTGCTAAAGACAGGGCTAGGCAAACGACAGCCCACTGGCCAAATTCTGCCTTGCCGCCTGGTTTTGTAAATAAAGCTTCATTCGAATGCAGCCACGCCCATTCATTTACATACTGCCTTTGGTCACTTTCCTGCTTCTCATACATAGTTGAGTTATTAACAGAGACTACCATGTGACTGGGAAAGCCTAAAATATTCACCGTCTGCTCCTTTGTAGGGAAAGGGTGCCAAACCCTGCTGTAGGGCAGTTTTATTTTTCTTGCTGGTTTTTAACTGTTTTTCTTTCATTTTATTAGGAGTTAGAGGTAACAGATATAGCATACTCTTTTATTATACTATCTTGACATAAAAGTTGCTAATGCTGATATTAAAATTTCATGGAATAAAATAAACATCATATTTTCTTTCATACTTAAGTATGTGAAATTGTCAAAGAAATGTTAGTGGAATTAATTAATATTTAAATAAAAATGGCCCTGGCTTGCGTGGCTCAGTGGATTAAATGCTGTCCTGCAAACCGAAAGGTGGCCGGTTCCACTGGATTCTTAGGGCAAATGCCTAGGTCGTAGGCTAGGTCCCCACTTGGGAGTACGTGAGAGGCGTCGATGTTTCTCTTCCTCTCTTTCTCCCTCCTGTCTCTTCTCTCTTAACACACACATACACACACACACGTAAAAATGAAAATAATTTTACCTACCAGTTAACCTCTACCAATTAATCCAGTTAGTCCTTTTTATGAAATCTTTTTTTCTTTATTCTTTTTCTGAATTAGAGTAAAGCAGTTACTTAAGTAACTTTTCTGGAAGATAATTTAATGTCCTAACTTCCTTCTTTTGCACTTTTCAAAGGTATAAGCGGTTTACCCAAACTTTGAACAACATTGGAGAGAATGAAGGAGGTATCGACAAGTTTTCCAGAGGTTATGAATCATTTGGGCTCCACAGATATGCTGATGGTGGTTTCTACGGCAAAGAATGGGCTCCTGGAGCAGAAGGAGTTTTTCTTACTGGAGACTTCAGTAAGTATTAACATTTTATCTATCTATTTGAAACACAGACATCATATTTCATATATTTGATGATAGGAAGATAAATGGTTACAAAAAATCCCGCTTTTCAGACAGAGCCATAGAAGTTATTGTCTTTACCTTCATGTGGGACAGGTGTTTCTGCTGTCATATAGGTGTTCCTGAAAAAGTTTCTGTTCTGTAAAATCATGTACCAGAAATAAGTGTTTATGAGAAAAATAGTGTTAGACAGACTACTCCGAATTTACTCATCTTGTTAGCAAGCTCTGAAGAAACCAATAGCCGTCTGGGTGAAAATGTTGGTGTAAGTTAAATCTCCACTGACATTGCACCTGGTTACCTGGCATTGTAGTTCTTGGATCCTGTAGAGTCTAATATCTTTTTATGGGACCTCAGTAAAAATGGATATCTAACCTAGAGTGTAAACTTTTTCATGTCTTCATCTATTTTTCCTATCTTCTTTTTTATAACACAAAGGGAAATGCTCAGTTTTGTTATCTGCACTGTTAATTTCACTAGATAGCTAACCCTGTGGAAAGCACAGTAGTTCTAGAGGCTGGGCTTCTGGCTTGCAGTCCAGTGGGAGGAAGAACCTGTGTGTAAATAACTATAATGCAATCTGTTTAGTTTTATTCTAGACGTATGAATACATTATTGTAACAGTGACAAGGAAGAAAGCTCAGTTTTGAAAATGGAATAACAAAAAAATAGGCCTTGGCAAAATGCTCATAATACAAAGGAAGGAAATATCAGAATGGTAAAAATCTGTTAGTAGCATAGAGTGGTATTTAAAATTTGATTTTTCCAGACTCAAAAGTCTACATATTATATTATTTCATTTATATGACATTCTGAAAACAACAAAACTATAGGGACAGAAAACAGAGTTGTCATGGTTAATAGGTAGGAGGTGTGAATCGATTGCAGAGGGGATGATGAAAATGTATTATGTCCTGATTATGGTGATGGTTACATGACCATATACAACTGTCGTCATTTATAGAGCTGTATAGGTAAAAGAATGAGTTTTATTACATGTAAATTGTACCCTAAGGAACTTGATTTTTAAAAGTTTTGATTTTATAGATATTGTTTAAAAAGTCAAAGAATAGTTGAATAAATTTTAGTAATGATGCATTCTATTTGATCCAGTATAACAAAATATTTTAACATGTAATCAATATAAAATTTGTTACCAATATTTTTATTCTTTCATATGTGTCTTGTAAATCTGGTATTTTTTCATTGGAAATTCTTAATCTATATTTAGATTTAGCTAGGTTTTTAGTTATAAGTACATACCCAAGTTTTTGCAAACACAATGAAAAGTTTTAGTTACTAAATTGAGCAGTTGTTTTAAAATTTAAATTTAATAAAGTAATTAAATAAAATAAAAAATTTAGTTTCTCAGTTGCACTAACCTCATTTCAAGTGTTCACTAGCCACCAGTGTCTAGTGGCTCCCTAATTGGAAAGCACAGGTCTGAGGACTTAAAATAATTCCCCAAATTAGATGATTTTAGCTCCCTATGTTTATTTTTTATTTTTTATTTTATTTTATTTTTTTTTAATTGTTAGAGAGAAAGGAAGGGAGGGAGAGAGAGGGAGAGAAATGTCAGCGTGAAAGAGAAACACTGATTGGTTGCCTCTTGCGTGTGCCCAAATTGGTAACTGAACCCACAACCCAAGCATGTGCCCTGACCAGGAATCAAACCTACAACTTTTTGGTTTATGGGGTGATACTCCAACCAACTGAGCCACACAAGCCAGGGTAGCTCCCTTGCTATGTTTCTTGAGAGTTATTGAAAAGTTCACTGAGAGGTTTGAGAAAGATCATGTGAACCGCTGATTCAGATTAGCTTGACCTGGTGATAATTATGAAATGTATTTTGAGAATAGGAGACTTTTCATTTAAATTATTATTAAAATTGATATTCACATTTTTTTCTTTTGCACAGACATTGTTATTTATTCATCTTCTCTATGCAGCTGCCTTGATTACTAGTTTTTTTTGTTTAGTTTTGTTTTTTATTAAAAGACAATTTAAACATCAACCTGTAGTCAGGGCACATTTTGACATTCTGTTTTATTATTTTTATGATTATTTATAAGATTGAAGGGTATTCATTAAGAATGTTCAAGTTAAATTTTAACATAAAGATACCAAAAGTACTGTAAGAACCTCAGTTAAACTTTGGTGGTTGCATTAGGTACCCCTTTCTTTATATTTATGTTTAAACCCACTAAGTAGGTTTTAAAAATCTAAAAATATAGAAAACCTAGATTTGTTATCCTAATATCTGATATTCATTTATGAAACCTAGATTTGTTATCATAATGTCTAATACTTATTTATAAAAAGTTGTGCCTTGTAAATTTAGTTGGACCATATGGACATTTGGAGAATTGCATTTAAAACTTGTTTAGGATTTAATGCTTAAATAGTAAAAGAATAATAGTTTAAAAGATCTTTCATAAAGAGAAACTAAAAATTACCTGGTCCCTATTTTAATGTAAAAATGTCCTCTGTTAACATTTTTCTTTCTGAAATTTAATTTGATTTTTACAAACCCTACTCTTTGTGAAGGTGTATCACATAATTTAAAATCTCTCCATATCCTTGAGATAGCATTCAGTCAGTTATTTTCAATCAATTATGGTTTAATCAGTAGTTCTTTATTTTTACTGGTGAGATTGGAAAGACTCAGATAAATGAAATTGTGAAAATAGTCAAAAATAGGCAGTATGCTGGGAAAATTTAAATGTCTATCTATTTTCTAAGTGAGATAAAAGGATATCTTTTTTTTTTGCCCCAAGTTGTAGGGTCTTGAGATATCTTTACACATGGGATCTTAACTGTTTCTCACTTAAAACTTTGACATTTTTGGGGGGAAAAGCTTGAAAATTGAGAGTAGAACCCAAATTTTGGGTTAATAATACATTTAAAAGAATATTTTTTTTGAAAAATATACACCAGGATACTTATTAATGACCATGTAGAACATAGAACTTTGATGATTATGATGACATGTCCTTCCTTATATAACTGAACTATTCCTTTTTTAAACTATAATAAATGGGTTCTGTATTATGTTTTTCCTTTATTTAGATAAAATCTTTTATCCACTCGTCAGTCAAAGACAAATACCATATGATCTCATGTATATGTGGAATCTAATAAACAAAATAAACTAACAAAATAGAAACAGAGGCATGGAACAGACTGACAGCTGTCAGAGGAGAGGTGAGAGGGCAGGACTGGATGAAAGAAGGTGAAGGGATTAGCCAAAACAACATACATGCTTAACCCATAGACACAGACAACAGTGTGGGGACAGCGTGGGGGTGGGGTGGGGGTTGGGTAGAAGCATGCAGGGGTGTGGAATGGGGACATTTACAATAGTATCAACAATAAAAATAAAGATAAATAAATAAATTTAAACATAAAAAAATACCCCTCTTTTTTTTTTTCTAAAAAGAGTTGAGCAAGGAAAGTCTTTCTTTTTTTTTTCTCATTATCAAAAAAGGTAATTTCAAAGTTAACTCTTATAAATGTTATAATGCATAAATTTGTGCTAAACCAAAGGAAAACAATGCATGTTAATTGACTTATAAATTACAGTATATTTTTAGAAAATGCAAATGAGTATTAAGATGTTTTTCTACTGGTTTTGCTAATGAGATAATTTTTTTTAATTTTAATTTTTTTTAAGAGAGATGGGAGAGGAGGGAGAAAAAGAGGGGGGGAAATATTCATGTGTGAGAGATGCATTGATTGGTTGCTTCTCACACTCCCCCAACCAGGGACTGGGTCTGCAACCCGGGCATGTGCCTTGACTGGGGGTCTAAATGATGACCTATTGATTTGCAGGCTGATGCTCAGTCCACTGAGCCACACCAGCCAGGGCAAGATAAAATGTTTTAAAAAATGTTTAACTATGTTTAACTATTCATATGACCTCATTTATCAGTTGATAAAAACTCAAAAGATTCTATAGAGTTAATCTGTATAACACTGATTATTTTTAAGAATTCTGTCTTACTTTGTCATCTAATATAACAGTAAGCTTAACATCAGTATATATACTTGAAATATCATCTGAAAAAACTATTGCTTCTTTATCTGTTGGCAGAGATTTAAAAAGCAACATAATTTTATTTATATTTTTATCATGACAGTGTATATAGAATTTAAAACATTGCTTTTGTATCTACCTCTTACTCAAACACCCCCACAAAATATATAAATCAAATCTTCCAATAGCAGTAACAAAAATTTTTTTCTGCCGATAGATAACTTGACTGTTTGCTTATATGTACCTGAAAAAGGAAATTTTATTAATTTAGTTTTTATCTAAATGATTAGTTATCTGTGATAATTTTTCAGAAGAAACTAAAATTAAAGACTGTCTAGACATTCATTTTGTATTATGGAAAATTATGCCTGTAATAAAAATACTTTAGTATATTGTTGTGGCATCTTTCTCCTTCTGTAATTATTTTAGAAATTGCACTATACATTTTTTTTTGAGGCTTACTCATAATAGTGCTAGTAGATGTTGTTCTGGTGGTATTTTTCTTTTTTCCAACTTACCTGAAGATATTTTAGTTACACCTACTTAGAAAAGTCAAATATATATCATCTTCAAAAATGAAATTGCATGAATTGCTATGTTAAAAAAAAAAAAAAGGATTGGCTTCAGAGTTTGAAACTGTAGTTGAGCTCTCCAAACATCTGGCTCAGTGGAGGAAAATGTGATATTACCTGCTTAACTGAATTGCTCTAGATACAAACTAGATTGTGAATGTGAAAATTCTGTGCTGCAGATATCTTTATTATAAAATTTTAAAAAATACTCAGATTTTCAAAAGTCTTTTTATTTCTTATTTTTAAAGTTACTATTAATTTCAAAAGACAGTTGAGCTTTGCAAAAGTCAAATGGCTTTGTCTCTGAAAATCCCAAACTGAGGTGGATCTAGCTTTTGCCATACACATTGTTAGAACTTGGAAAGCAGCTTTACTTTAAATATATTATACGGATTTTTTTCTCCATTTGACAAAGAGAATATGAAACAGTCACTTCTTTTTTAGTCATTAAAAAACAACAACTAGCTTTTTAAGCAGCTACCAGTTGCTACAGCAACTCAGAACAACAGTGTATGTGCAGCGACGTTCATCAAGATTGGGACCATACCACCCAAAAAGTAGTTCTGGGTAAGTCAGGAAGTACATTAAAGGTTCAAGATGAATTTCTAAAACTTTGAGTTATCTTTAATATAGCAAAGAATCATTCTTTAGAAAATTAAATGTGATTTAAAATATACTTAGAGATTAGAACGAAGTCATGTTTATTGTAGGTTGCCAAATAATTGCTGAAAACTAGCTGTTTTCCGGTTGCCAGATGATATACTAAGTAGAGTGAAAGGCAGTAAGCTACATATGCCTAGTATGAAATAATTGGGTTCCTAGTTCGCTATAACTGAAAACATTTCATTTAAAATTACCGAGTCCGGGAGCTAGGAATGTTTCAAATAACCTAAATGTCTATCAGTGATAGACTGAAAAAAAACGTGGGGAGGAAAGCCTTGATTTTTATGCCTTACAGAAAAAAGTTATCACAGATATTTTTGTAGAGTTGGAAATAAACCAAGGAGAATTTTACCTTTGTTCTGATGCAGTTTGTCAATAATTTAGTTTCCAGTTATTACAAATGCTAAAAAGTTTATGTCATCACAAAAGCTTTTATTTTTCTTACTTCCACAGGCTTTGAAACAGTGTTACTCAGAGTGTGCTCTGTGGACCACTGTGGTTCTATGCACTGTAATTGGTTTGCAGTGATATATTGTCATGATTGGGAGTAAGGATTTTGACAGAGTAATTTTATTTTTGTTGAATGGTAATATAAAAATTGAGGCTTAAATTGTGAAAGTCTTGTTTTATTTTGATTTTTGAAATAATTTATTTTATTATTATTTACATGAGCATTGGTTTATGATAGACTGGAATTTTGTTTTTAAAGGTAAGAGTCCATCATCATAGATAGTTTGAGAAACAGTGATCTGAAAACCAGTGATTATTTTTCATTGGTTCAGAAGTCCTTTGTGGTTTGAATGGTACAGTTCTGATAGCGACCTCCTTTGTATTCTCTTCAGCTAAATCTATGGTGGCTGTGTGAGTTTCTTCATCAGAATGTTACAGAAAACTCTAGCAGTTTAATGGCCTAGAAGAATAAAAGCTTATTTCTTGCTCACTTTGGCTACATTATCAGCTGTGGCTTTGTCCCCAGTGTCAAATTCTTTCTAGGATCAAGGGTAGTAGTGGAGCAGCCCCTGTGTGTCACAACAGATCTCGTGATGGAGAAAAACAGCAATGACAGGTTTGTTTTGTCTCTAAAAGTTTCACCTTAGAAGTGGCAAATACGATTTGCACTTCCATTTCATTACCGAAACGATTTGGCCAAGCCTCATGTCAATGAGGTATGGAAGCAGCATCCCCTTTATGGGAGGCTTGCGAAAAACTGGGAATGGTAATATATACCACCCTTCTAGCAGATAACACATTTTTACAATATGTGTATACTTTCCAGATTTTCTTGATATTCTAGATATCTTAGAGTCTTTTTGGGAGGCGGGGGGGCAGAGAGGAGTTGGTTAGGTAACATGGTACTCCCTACTTAGATGGTTGAGAAGAATCTCCATTGACCTCTGCATTTAAGTGGAACTTGAAGGAGTCTTTGACATTTTCAACATTCTGTGGGTCATCTGAGTGCATTTTTGTGATATGGCTTCCTTTCATTTTGGCTTATTGGTGATTATGATGTTTCTAGAAAGCAAATTTCTGGGGTAGTTGGTGATTCTTGCTATTGTTTATTTTGCCAAAGGGGTTACAGACTACAAGGTAGAGTTATTAGAAGGCTTCAGGACTATTAACCAAACCAGCACTGATGCAGAGAAAAGGACTCTTTGCTGTGTCAGCTTAAAATAACTAATCAGCCAATAGTTTTCAGGGCTTTCTCTAGCTTTCCAGCTGATACTGATTCTCTCACCCCTTTTACCTGTTTTTTTTTTTTTTTAACTTTTTTTCATTTTTCAATGTAGTAGATGTACAGTGGAGGTTTATAACTAACATCTAATTACTAGACTTACTGAATTTACTTCTGCTTTACAGGCTTACTGTAAAGGATAGTGACAGCTTCCACAGGAGACTGAGCACGCACGCAATTCTGAGCATGTACTGTATACACAGATGCGACACTGCTCCTGCCTGATACCTCCCATGTTTATAGTGAGCTAGTTTCCTACCACCTCCAGTCCTGTGAATGCCAAGTCTCTTTGTTATAAATTTGTAAAATAATGTTATACAAAGTGATACATTATGAGTCAGATAGCAAAGAAAATTATTAAGTACTGGGGAAATCTCAGTATGGATAAGTTGGAAAAACTACTTCAAATTAAGTATGCACAAGTGAACTACAAAAACGATATAAATCTAACAGTTTCACATGCAGATTATTTTGCATGTACCTTTTAGCTTTAATTCTGTTTTAATTCAGAAGAAGTTTTAAATGTTTATTCGTGTAAGTTTGTACAGAAAGGTGATACAAAATTTAACCAGAGGGAAAAAGCATAAGAAATGACTTTAATCTTAAATCAGAAGATGGGTGGATATATATATATATATATATATATATATATATATATATATATATATATATGTTTTAAGTTAAAACAAAAATCTTACTGTTTGTGTGTATATATATATTTATATTTATTTTATTATTCTCTGCTTTAACAAATATTTTCCATATATTTACCAACTTGTGGTCCCAGTTGTACTGGATCAGAGAGCTTTGCTATAATTCCTAATGGGATTATCTTTATAGGGAAGCATTCTTACCTTCTGGGATTTTAGGAGATTTCTGTTACAGACATTAATGCTAGAAAGTAGATTTTGAACTGTGTGACATAAATAATAATTTTCTAGCCTTGTGTTCCTTTTTTATAAATATCCTGTTAAAATTTTTTGCTGTTAGAATAATAAAATACCTTTTGTTAGGTTTCAGTTTTGGTGTTTCACTTGCAGCTAAGGTCTATAAAGTTATTTTGTTTATGGCTGTTCTTCAGCCGTTGTGTTGTGAAATTTTTATGATTTTATTCGTTAAAGTGACTTTATTAAGCTCACCATTTACTTATACAAAGACAGTACATTATTCATATTATTCTCTTATTAAGTTAGGGGTTTTCTTAGAAAAGTGTTCTGTTTTATAATAGTCACATCTATTCCCAAGTGTAACTGATTGTAACATATATCAACATTCTCTGTCTCTTGATCACAACTAAACTATTCATTTTATGTTCAAATTGTATTATTTTAAGAAGCTGTCACTTATGATAGACGTTTAAAGCAACTCCAATTTAATTTGTTGGTATTTTCTTTCTGTACCACAGATAATATAATTGAATATCATTTGGTATTGTGGAAGTTACAAAAATGTAGTAAATTCTTAAAAGGTGTATAACACTGTTTTGCTTATCCAGACAGTGGTTCAAGTATGTCACCAGAATTCACTGATTAGTTTTGAAGCTTTGTGTGGATTATTTTCAAGCTTTGAATCTGTAGTTGTCTTCTCACATCCTTTCCTTCTTTTCCTTATTGCCAGCTTGTATTCTTTTCATTTTTATTTCTTGTCCAACTCTTTTGTTACTAGAAGAACTTGGATATATGTTTAAGCTTGAATACATTTTGGGAAAAAAAAGGACAAGTTTGCTTTGTTGTTGCTTGGCCATTCCTTATGTGAAACTGTGAAACTAGTAATTTTGATTTTGACTGCCAGACACCCATCTTTTTTGATGGGCTACTAAAAAACTGACATAGTTGCCTTAGTTGCTTGTAAATCATTGGTGGAAGTACCTCAAATATATTATTTAGAGAGTGGAAACCTGACAATAATACCACATTTTCTCAGCAAGTATCAGTGACCTTCAGTAGTGATACCAATATGCAGCGTCACTGCCCAAGAACTGTGGATACTAAGTGACTTTTGACTTAAATCTTGAAGCCTTATTATATACTTCCACTTCTTATTTCCTTTATATTTTATTTTAACATTTTAAAAGTAGAGATATAATTGACATAACATAAAATTCACTATTTCAAAGTATACATACACTTCGGTGGTTTTTAGAGATTTACTATGTTGTGCAACCATTATCACTTTCTAATTCCAGAACATTTCCGGAACTCCAAGGAGAAAGCTCATACCTATTAGCAGTTAGTCCCACTTCTTCTCTCCCCTCCATTCCTTGGCAACTATCAATCTACTTTCTGTCACCATGGATTTCTCTATACTGGATATTTTATATAAATGGAACCATATAATATGTAGGTTTTTGTTTCAGGGTTCTTTCACTTACAATGTTTTTCAAGTTTCATTCATTTCATAGCAAGTAACAATCCGTCATTTGTTTTTATTACCAAATAATGTTTCTCTGTATAGGTATATTACATTTTGTTTATCCATTCCTCAGCAGATGGACATTTGGATTGTTTCCACTTCTTCCCTATTGTAAATAATGCTTCTGTGAAATTTTTTGTACAAGATTTTATGTGAAATCATGCACTTTTAATTCTCTTGAGTTACCTTGCTTATGACGTTACCAAATTAAAATGTTGTGCTGTTTTGGTCATTTGCTTATTTGCCCTAAGATCTTTAACCCATCTTTCTCTACTCTTTACACCATAATCCCCAAGCTCCCTTGGCCTCTGCCTTTGCTGAGTCGATTTAGTGGGAGGCACTAGTGGAGGACTAGAGGGTAGGAGGAGGGAGGAGCCAGGGAATTCTCCCCTACTCTCCTGTGCATCATTCTGTCCAAAGTGAGGTTGATTTTTTTTTACAGCACGTATGTCTTGTAGTTCTTGTTGCTTTTAACTCTGTGAGTCAGCTTTGTCTCTGCCTGTGGTTCTGCCTCCACTTCTCCCATGGATACAGCAAAAAGATCAGTCTGCAAGTCAGGAGCTGAATTTTCTGGCACCTTGACCCTGGACCTCCCAGACTCCAGAGCTCTGAGTAATAAATGTCTGTTGGTTAGGTCACCCAGACCGTAGTATTTTGTTATGGTAGCTTGGTAATCTAATATAGTGGCACAGTTTCAAAATAACACTTTGTTAATGTTGCAATATTCCCCAAGTAATGTTTTAATTCAGTAAGTATAGAGTTGTGTGTGGATATATGGTGAATTTTTTTTTTAAGTAGGTTTATTTCGAAGCTCGGTTACTGTCCTGTACATTAGAAGAGTGTGTGGAAGATCCGGAGTTTAAATTCAACAGCTTCTCTTTTATTTCGCCCTACTTTCCTTCCCTTAGGTTGCAATATATATTGAGCACTTTCTATGTGCAAGACACTGTGCCAGAGGAGTAGAGATGGGGGACAAGGTTGATACCATTTGCTGCAGCTCCTGTCTAATCAGACCTGTGGCTCCTGTCAATCAATTTGTCACTCATCCCTTTAATTTTGATGGATTACTAAATCAGCAAAGGGGTTTTATCTTTTACTGGCTTACTCTCTCCTAAGATTTACTAAGGTGAGTGGTAATATTGCCTTAGGTGCTTTTTAGCTTTATCTCTCTTGGGATGGGTGAAGTCACTGAAATTCTGAGATGCAAAAGGAGGATAATAACTTTTTCATCTGGCGGTGGAAATGGGTGATCTTTAAGCTCATATAAGCTTAGGTGATCTGCCTAAGTTCATCTAGTACTAAAGTTAAATTGAAATTTGGATGTTATTCTAAGTATTTATGGCCATTTCTGTGTACTTTTCAGATAAAAAATACATTATTAAATATTCTCTTTTATAAGGATATTTTGGGAAGTGAAGAATTATATGCTGATATTTGCCTAAGTATTTTCTAAAATCAAAACAACTCAGAATATAATTTAGTAATAATTATAAAACAATATAAAATTTCTTAATACTTTTTGAGGATTTTTTGATTGCTTATTAACTTTGCTGATATTTTGTGTGTTTCTTTTTAGACCAAAAGTGTTAAAGTGAAATTTTTGAGGTATATTTCCAGAGAATCTATAATTGATTTAAATGATACATGAGACTTTTTTGTCAAACTGAACTGAGCTAGAAAAAAATCTCTTAGAATAGCTGTATTTAGATTTTAATGAAACTAGGCAGAAAGGAGACTAAAGTGAATTTCCTTTTTAGTCTTTTAAATGAAAAAATGCATCATTTGTCCTATATATCTTACTCATCATCAGTCATAGCAAAGCATTCATTCCCATGAGACAGATAATGGATTCAGAGAGCCGAGAGGAATGGAAGATTGTCATTCAATGCAGATGAGTTTTAGTAATATTCTTATCATGAGAAATTGGGTTGCAGAACCTTAGGATTTGGAATTAAGTTGCTATAGATATATTTAATTAAAAATAGATTGCTTAACCTTTCTTTAAGTTAGAAATTGGTTTAAAATCTTAAATTTATAGTTAGTTTGTATTTAACCTGTATTCAGGACTTGCCTTTAATAGGGATTCTTTATAAAGTTTAGCTCTAAAAAGGTACATTTTAATTGAACTATTACAGTGAACATATAAAGAAAGCTTCTGAAAGGATTTTGTAACTTAGTATATTGGATTGAAGTGTGGTTTACTTTTCTCCTTATAGAGAAAGTAACCAAACTTATAAACCAAACTAAAAATTGAGAGCAACAGGGGAAATCTGCCTTCTTCACTCTCCTAACACCTCATCAACACAACTTCTTAATCATTATAAATTATATTTTCTAATGTTTTAGGTTATCACCTGATGGGTTTGTTTCTCATTTATAGTAGTGTCCTGTGGATAGTACTTTTCTAAAAATTAAAGCATGTGAAGAATTAAATTATAAAAGTAGGAAAACAAACATAAATGAGAATATATTTTATGTACATGTGTTGGACAAATTTGCAAACTCTACTATTATATAATTGGTTTAAGGTTAATTTGAGGAAACCAAAGTGCTCCAGGTTCATGCTGTGATTTTATTTAATTGTGTACTCTTAGCCCAAGGCATTTTAAAAAGGTAAATTGAATATAGAAGGATGTGTGGTTAACTAATAATCTCTACCATATCCCCCAGCCATGGAAACACATTCTGTACTCTCAGGACATGGGGTGGGGGAGGTCCCTTGTTCTGAACAGATGCTGAAGTTTGTTTTATCTGTGTTTGGGCCAGTTCTCCTGCTTGAGAAAAGCCAGAGGAGTAGAGATTGGTGGCAGGATTGACATCAGTTGTAGCTCTGGTCTGTTATCTAGCCTATGGCTCCTGTCAATCAAATTGTCACTCATCCTTTTTTTGAAGAGTAACTAAATCAGAAGAGGGGTTTATTTTTTTACTGGCTTATTTTCTCCTGAGACCTGCTCATGTGAGTAGTGATATTACCATATGTGCTTTATAACTCTATACATCTTAGGAATTAAAACTTTTTTTAAATATCTAGGTTATACTGACTAGCATAAAAATATCTCACACTGATGTACATATTAAGTCAAAATAAACTCCGTCAAGAACCTGTGAGGTTCTTGAACCTGTGAAGAGTACTCATCATAACTTTCATTTCCTTCTTACATGAAAAGCTTCTGTAGAAAATGGTCCAATTTGTTCTCCTTTTTCCTCCTCTCCACAGGGTGAGTTTATTATGTACCAAATCCCTTATAAATATACCATGATTACCCAGAAAGTAATTGCAACATTATAGAGTGCTAATCTTTTCTCAATGAAGATCAAGATTCATTCATTCTTAAAATCTTTGCATGGTCATGTTAGGCATACAGAAAATAGGAATGTGTTGTTGTTACAAACAGATGGATCCTTTTCATTGGGACTGTATTTTGTTGCTCACCTTCATCAGCAGCCATGTAGGAAGAGCCTGTTATCTACAGTGTTATACACCAAGCGAGATCAGGTGAAACCATCTGCGTGAGAGCCCTTAGCACAGCCTGACATCTTGTACATTCACAATAGATATTTCTTAACATTAAAGTTCATTTTTGCCTTTGTCCAGCATTTGCCCAAATTTAAATGGAGAATATGAATGTTACTGTCTAGTTTACCAAAACATGTCCTTCCTGGGCTACCTTTTGAAGGTGTGGACTCTTGGACTCACTTGCTAGGATCTATCATTGGTGGTATTGTCCCAAATTGAAAACAAAGCTTAATTTTTCTATGGAATAAGTAGGTGTACGTGGTGAAGCCTACTGTTAAGTTTCTTTAGGGTAAAGTGTTTCTTTTGAAATTTGGATTCATCTCCTTACTAAGTGTTTCAGTATTTTATTTACAAACCACTGGAACAATATTAGTACAAAGTTCAAGATAGAACCATGAAAAGCTCACATTTTGCGATGTCAAATGAGAAAGAAATGGTGAAAGCTTAAGAGAAGAAACAACATTAGGGAAATGAGAAGTGTCCTATCATGACACAGAAAGAGAAAAGGGCTTTTCAAGGAAGTGATTGATATATAGTGTACAATATTGTTATATATTTAGTATCTAAAATATAGTGAACATTTCTTACTGTGCAAATAAGAGTTTGCTGTGGACTATTTCACTAAATTTCCCAGTGGCCCAGTCAGGTAGACATTATTACTGTCCTCAATTTCCAGATGAGCCGATTGAGACTTAGACTTCGAAATTCATGATTCTGAACCTGTGCCGGAGCCAGGATTGCATTCATTAAGACATTTCGGTTCTGTGCTGTAAACACTGAGCCGGAGAAGGGTGGAGCACCATGAACTTTAAGGGAAGTAAGTTTCAGTGCAGCTTTTCTTTGCAGTGGTAGGAAGTGTTCCTTAACAGAGGGTTGTGTTTGTATTTTACAGACATGGAAATTTAACTTCAAGAAGTTATGTAGTGTACTTTAAGTCATATATCTAGTAAGCAGACATTGAAAGGTTTACCTACAAGTATTCTAGACATATTTACTCCATTAAGGCGTTCCTTATCAATGTCATCCAATTTCATACGCATGAATTACATGTAGCTCCTATTATATACATCTGAAATTCATGTTTATGTCTCTGAAAGCTGACTATAATTTTGGGGTAATTTTATATCTTAACTATAAGACATCAGTGTTGAGTACATGTGTGTTTAACACTATGTATGTATAATACAATTGATATATAAGTAATTAAGTGGTTTATATTCTTTACTTTTGAGTTGTGCGATAGGACAATTCAAAGAAGTGGACTGACTTGAAACAGTCAGTACTGAAATACTGAAATATTTGGTAAGGAGATGAATCCAAATTTCAAAAGAAACACTTTACCCTAGAGAAACTTAACAGTAGGCTTCACCAGGTATACCTACTTATTCCATAGAAAAATTAAGTTTTGTTTTCAATTTGGGACAATACCACCAATGATAGATCCTAGCAAGTAAGTCCAAGAGTCCACACCTTCAAACACACACACACACACACACACACACACACACAGAAAATGTTTGGCTGTTTGGCTCTAGTTTTCTCTGTGAATTACAAGCCTTTTATTCTGCAAGGAAAGGAATATGTATGTTTACTTCTTGTGGACATACTAGGAGCTACTCAGCAGGAGTCATTTTTATTATCCTTTCCCTCTCTTCACTCCCCCTTGTCTGTCTCTTTCTGTCTGTTCCTTTTACTTTTGAGGTTATCTTCAATAAGGCTACATACACCAAGGCTAATGCTGGCCATACTGTGAACAGTAACAAAATACTTGTTGACAATTAAGGTTGAGTGTCCGAGGTCAGCCTGAAGTACCTGCTCTGTCACTAGCTTGGCCAAGAATGGCGATTCGTCAGGGCATTGTGGTCCAGGGTGTCCTTCATTTGACAGACTTATGTAGCTCTTCCTCTGATATAACAACTCCATTTGATAGACTTATGTAGCTCTTTGTTTGATGTAACAACCACAGACCTACCTAACAGTTTCAAGGCCTACTAACATACTGTTGAGCTTTTCTATTAAGAAAACAAATCCACATGCAATATTTATTTCCTAAAGCATAAGATTCCAAAAGAATAGCTGTAATTGATAGTGCAAAAACACATTCAGTTAGGAGCGTAATATGTCCTATGCACATTTCTAATGTAGGTAGATGCTGGACTGGGTCTACATTATTTATGTTCTGTAGGGTAAGAGCACACACAGGCAGAAGTGGGAGTCAGACTAACATGGATTCAAATCGTGGCTCTGTCACTGAATAGCTGTGGGACTTTGGCTTGATTGCTTTCCATCTTTAAGTCTGTTTCTTCATTCATCAAATGAAATTTGTACTACTATATAGGACTTTTGAAGTATTGAAGTAACTTTGAAATTGAATGTCAAGCTCTAAGGTCAATCCATAGCTGCTGTTGCTGCCACCGGTGTCACCATTTTTTTTGTTTGTTTGTTTGTTTTGTAATGACTTTTATTACCTATGTCAATATATAACTTTGCATTTCTGTATCATTAGTTTTGAGACAGCCTCTGTTCAAGCCATTTTTTTTTTCTTAAAGGAGTGAATTGTGTAATAGTTTTTAGATTTCTTTTTAGAACTCTGGCAGAGTCCAAGTTAAATTCTGATGTTATCAGCGAAAGCCTGGTGTATTTATATTGGTCATCACTCCTAAACTGACTGCTAATCTGTCTAATCTGGGTTCCAGAAGGAGAAGATATGCATATTTCTCTGCTTAAGTATATTTTCTCCCAGGTTTTAATATGGTCAAGTTGTTCTTCCTTTGTAAAGCCTTGAAATATTTAATCATTTTCTCTTCAGAGAAGTCTTCAGCCATCCAACTGGACCCTTTATTCTACTTATTGACCAAGCTATCTTCTCAGCATTAAATTTTTATATATGTTTCCCTGTATGATCTTTTCCTTTACAATATCTCTGCTGGATCCTGATTTTAGTTGGGGCCAGCGACATTCAACTGGTATGCCACTAAAATTTTTAATAAGAACATGTGATACCTGACTGTTTAGTTGGGGACACTGACCTCTTTTCCTTTAGATTGTCAAATAAAAAAATGACAACAGCCAATCCAACAATAGTTGTCTGGTGTGAATGAATCAAAAGTATACCTTTTTTTTTTGTCAGATTGTAAAAAAATATATATTTTTGGTGTGCCACAGACTTCTGGTAATCTACGTGTGTCATGAGATGAAAAAGGTTGAAAATTGCTGGTCTAGGGAAAAGCTTAATAGAATGGAAAAGTAAATGCTACTTGACCTCTAAAATGTTGTTTTTTTTTAACAGCTTTATTAAGATATAATTTACATACCATTCAACTTGCCTATTTGATTTGTGAAATTCCATGGTGTTTAGTACATTGAAAACAGAGTTTTATAACCATAACTGAAGTCCATTTTAGAACATTTTCATCATCCCAAAGCAACCTAGTGCCCTTTAGCTATCATCCTACAATCTTTCCATTCTAATCCCTAACCCTAGTGGACCACTTACCTACTTTCTATCTCAATAATTTGCCTATCTTTGATATGTCATGTGGATGAAATCTCATATATGTGGTCTTTTGTGATTGGCCTCTCTTACGTAGCATAGTGTTTTTAAGGTTCCATTTTGCAGCATGTATTGGTATTTCATTTCTTTTTATGACCAGTTAATATTCTCTTGTATGGATATGCAACATTTTGTTTATCTGTTTATTTGTTGATGGACATTTGTATTGTCCTACCCTTTTGAGTATTATGGGAAATACTGCTATGAACATTCTTATACAAGTTTTTTTTGTGTGGATATATATGTTCATTTCTCTTGGATATATAACAAGGAGGGGAATAGTGTCAAATGGTTATTTTGTCTTTAGCTTTTGAGGCAATTCTAGACTGTTTCATTCCCACAGCAGTGTATGAGCTTTCCAATTTCGCTATATCCTCTGCAACTATTATTATCTATCTTTTTGACTGTTACCTTCCTAGTGAATGAAGTAGTGTCTTATTCTGGTTTTGATTTGCGTTTTCCTAATAATGAATGAGGTTGAACATCGTTTAGTATGATTATTGGCCATTTCTACATCTTTGTAGATCAGATCATTTGCTCATTTTAAAAATTTGGTTGAGGATGTACAACTCAAAATTTTATTATTTCATTGTAAATGGTTGTGTATGTATTCTAGACTTAAGTCCGCTATCAGATAAAGGGATTTCAAATATTTCCTCTCATTCTGTGGGTTGTCTTTTGACTGTCTTGATAGTGTCCTTTGACACCTAATTTTTTTTTTTAATTTTGAAGAAGTTCAATGTGTCTCTTTCTTTTGTTAGTTGTACTTGTGGTACCATATTTAAGAACTGAGATCACATGGGGTCAACTTAGGATTTTTCAACTTTGTGATGGCATGAAAGCATTATGTTATTCAGTAGAAACTGAATTTCAAATTCTGAATTTTGATCTTCTCCCAAGCTAACGATATGTGCTAAGATACTCTGTTGTGATGCTGGACATTGGCAGCAGTGAGCCATAGCTCCCGGTCAGAAAGTGGTGACGAGGGCGGACAGCTGCTGCCCTAAGTGCACTGTGTTGCCAGCATTTTTTGAATATTGTGTTTTGTATTCAATAAATTACATAAGATATTTAATATTTTATTATAAAATGGCTGTGCATTAGATGATCTTTCCAACTGTAGACTCATATGCCTGTACTGAATATGTTTAAAGTAGATGAGACTACGTAAACTATGATGATCAAATAGGTTAGGGATATTAAATGCATTTAGAACTTAGAATATTTTTAGCTTACAATGGTATTATTGGGGTGTAACCCAGTTGTAAGTTGAGAAGCATCTGTGTGAATTTTGAGGTAAGGGTCCATATTTATTCTTTTGTGTATGGAGATCCAGTTGTATTAGTACTAACCATTAAAAAGATTATTTTTTTCCCCATTTGAATGATCTTGGTCACCTTTGTTAAAAATCAGTGGTCCAGGGACACATGAGTTTACTTCTGTTGCATTGTTAGCCATGTTAGAAAATACTCTTTTACTTTCATAAGGGGCTATTGGGTTAGGAGGAAGACCATACAATTGTTTTCCTGATTATTGTAGGCGTCTCCCATGCCCCCACACCAGAGACTGTTTCAGGTAGAACATTTTAATGTTAAAGATTATGTTTTAGTGTATAGAGAACAGTTCCTAAAGTCACGTAAAATTTATGACTTCCAGGGAAGTCATAAACGGATTAAATTGTAATGGTAGTGGTGCAGCATGTAACAGTGAACTGGAATTTGTACTCTAAGGGAGCCGTCTTCTCAGCTCCACATGTTTACCGAAGTTGAGGGGTATAGTTCAGTGTGCGTGCCGGTTAGAACATAGTAGAGGGCCACGTCTTGGCCCATGGGAAACTATTGCTTCCTCTGATTATCGGCCATATTGCATTAGCACCTTTCTCCCATTCTTCCCCCTTTCCTATTATGTCATATTTTGTGTTCTTTCTAAGTAAATAATATACTTCTTTTCAGCTATAACCATTAGTTTTCCCTTGCTTTCCAATAACTGAAAAATTATAAAATAAAAGAATGTTAAAACCAGACCAACAACAAACTCAGGTAAAATTGCAGAGAGATCAATCATATAAGTCACAGCAAAGATAAATGCCATTACCCCTAGGTCTCAAATAATGTTTAGTTTTGGGCTAAGTATAGATTGCAAGAATTATTAGAAATTGGATACATTTTTAGACCCAATTGTTGTGATAGGATTTAGTTTACCCTTGTGATGGACCAAGTAAACTTTAAATAAATGGAGAATTTGAAACAAATGAAATTACATATTTTCAAGAATCTGTGGACTATCTACAACGATAGGCCATATATCGTGGCACTTCAAAGAACTGAATTTTGAGTGACGGACCCTGACATGGGAGGTAAGAGTTGAAGAGGGAACCCGGTTAGGTAGAGGCAACTCGAGCAGAGAAGCTCTGCTTTTGCATGTTTTATATCATTTCTATGCTAGGGTCTTTCATAAACTCTAACTAATTGAAAGGGTTATATTGTTAAAAATAAGTACATTGCTAGATAAGTAACTGGATTGACTGCCACTGTATTAGGCCATAAAATATACTGTATTATTAAATGCATTTCAATAAAACTAGACATAAGTGAAAAAGTTGAAAAGAAAATATAATACCTACCACCAAATCTTTCCCAAATGACAACAGGATTAAAGAGAATAATGAAAAGTTAAAATTATTACCTGTTTTGAAAAGGAATGAGAACATCGTATCAAAAGGTATCTGTTGCTGCTAGGAGAATACAGACAACTTTTCTCATGCTGTTCTGCATCTGCTCTACAGAACACAGAAAGTAGAACAGATTTGAATGCGTATTTTGTTAATTCTCCTAAGCACAGGGCATGTGAGTGCTATGCTAGATGCATTGAACAGAAGTTAATTTATTGTATACAATGGATCCTTAAGGCGCGTTAGGACGTAATTCTTTTAGTGGACTCTGACTGAGCAAGGCAGGCATGCCTTATTAAAATGATAATGCCCAGTGTTGAGAAGGATATGGGTAGTTGAACATTCTTATGTACTGCTGGTGGGGATATGAGCTCCAACTGCCTATCCAGAAAGTAGTTTGTTAACCATTATTTAGAATCATAAGTTAATTAAAACCTTATACCTTTTACCTGATAAGATCACTTTAAAAAAAAAAACCATAACAAGAACAGAGATTTACATGACTGTTTCTGCACAGAGACTCATGACAGCTTTTAAATTTTATCTAGTATGTGGTCAAGTAGAGATAAGCTTTGTTTTTGTCTGTTTGGGATGTATAGCAGAATACTGTAGACTGGGTGGCTTATAAACAACAGAATTATATTTCTCACAGTTCTAGAGGCTGAGAAGTCTAAAATCTAGGTGCAAGCAGATTTTGTGTCTGATGAGAACCTTCTTCCTGGTTCATAGATGACAGTCTTTTCTTTGTGTTCTCAGGTGGTGGAAAGGAACAGGGATTTCTTTGGGGTCTTTTTTATCAGGGCATTAGTCCCAATCATGAGGGTTCTACCTTCATTACCTAATTACCCCCAAAGGCCCCACCTCCAACTATCATTACATAGGTTCATTTCAATTTGTTTTAGTCTTAAAGGAATTTTTTTCTTATTTTTACCCCTTTTTGACTTATTAAATTTTATAAATTTATGAATTGTTTACCTGGTTCTATGGTGAGATAACATAAGTTAGAATCCTAGAGAATTGCAAACCTGTATTCTTTCTCCCTATGTACATACTCATTTTTTTTCATTTTTTTATTATTCTTTCATGCTTTTTGAAACAAGCAACTGCATATATTAATTCATTACTTCCTTTTTTCAGAAAAGTGTCATAATATAAAGACTAATCCTATGATAAGCATGGTTAATTATAGTTAAAGTCACATTTGCCTCACCTTTTTTGACCATGGAGCCCTTTTTTTCTATGCATACGTTTAAGAACATTGTGGTAAGTGAAGCTGTAGATTATTCGATTTGTTCCCTAAGTTCCAGAAAGCTGCATATCATAGGACTGAGCACAGTGGTTCTTTAACATAATGAGATACTAGCATCCCATTGGTTGTGAACGTAGTGGCACTCTGACATACTCTCGATTGTTCTTGAAAAGCACAGCCAACCTAAACTAACATATGTCGAAAGCAGTTTTCCCTAAGAAATAACACTGGTGTCTTACAATCACCTCCAGGGTACAAGCTGCTATTAGAAGATAAGGAAGGGTGATTCTCAAGTACAAGTACTCCACTGAGAGGAAGAATTATTGGGAGGGGAAAATGTACAGGAGTATATGCCAGAAGGACTATGGTCCTTCTCTACTCCCAAAGGCAGTGTGGTCCTCCCATAATGCTGGATAATGGTAATGCCACAGGAAGCTTCCTAGTCCTGGACCTCATGACATCTTGGTAATAGAATGGATGCTTTCTTGAGATGAGAGACATCCCCTGACATCCATCTTGAGAAGCCACCTTAGCATTATAAATCTATATAAACTCTGAATGATATGAAGCTTAAAATAATTAAATAACATTGTGTGATAAGAAAGGGTGTTTACTTGCTATTAAGGAGGTGATATTCCAAGTATTTAACAATGTTATGACACGAGGGGCATCCACTCAGATGGAAAGTGACTGGAATCTGCCATATGGGCTAGTACTGGTCTTTTTAGCCATGCCTCCTGCATTCCCCAGGGATCTTACCTCACTGCTGGGTGAGGCCTGTGAGAGGCAGGGATTAGACCAAGTGTAAACCATATTTTCCAGCACATTGATATATGATTCAAAGGTTCTGCATAGTAAATTGGACCATTTTAACCATGTATATGGAAAATGTATATTAAACTTAAAAGCTCTACAGGAATGAGATTGCTAAGGGCTGATGAAGAGAATAACTTTACTGACTGCTTAATGTAGGCCCTACTCAATGCCTCAGTGCCTCAGTGAGTTAAAGAGTTTGGGAATATTTGAAGGAGATTGACATTTAAGAATTTTATGTGAGGATTTTTACATTAGAAAAAGAAAGGTTGTTGGGTTTCAGATAAATGAAGTTTGTGCGCCTGGTGCAGTGACCTCAGTTAGCGTTTGATTGCCGGTGCCAAATGTATTTTTGCAGTTCGTATTAAACTATGCATCATTCATTGTTTCTTTTCCCTATCTTGACTTAAATTTTGACTGCTGATTTTAAGTCCTTGACTAAATAGAATCTTTTACATTATCAAATATGATGATGAAGTTCAAACTGTTCATAATAAAATACTTACTGATTTTGGTTTTTTGTTATAAAACTGTGTCAGGTTATCCTAACTTGATAAACATCAAATGTCTTAGAAAATGTTATAATAAAATAATTTTTACAAGCAGGAATTATGTTCTTAAAATTCAAGCTAGAATAATAAACACACATTGTTTTTCACGGGGGATACCTAACTCTTAAACTTAGAAATGTCTGTAATATGAAATGAGGCATAGATAGGAAGATTAATTAATATATTAACATTTTAAATCCTTAATTAATTAATTAATTAATTCTTTTTAGGTAAAAGACCTCATATTTTTACTCATTTTTTGATCAGTGGCCCATACATTTTAACCAAGCAATCTCTTGGTGAGAATATTCAGAAAATACTGTTTATAGACATTGATAACAATGTATTGAGTAATGACCTTAATACAGGGTGGGCAAATGTAGGTTCACAGTAGTTCATATGGAAAGACATGCAGGTTATGATTATTATAGTAGCTTTATTAACTCAAAAGAATGTCATAATGCAACTGTAAACCTACTTCTTCTCACCCCTGTATATGCTATTTTCCCATGTTCAAATTATCAATTTTTGTTCCTCACATTAATACACTTAGATTTCTTAATATCTCAGATATGTTCTATACTCTTTATCACACTGGTAATCTTTGGGGCTTTACAACCCTATTCATTCACAAATCCTGAGTTTTAAATTTTATGTGATTATTATTTGCCTTGGAGGATTATTCATGATATTTTCTGCTTCAGAATTTCCTTGACCTATTGATTTAGAATATTATTTGCTAGTGTGCAAGTGTAATTTAACCTAGAAAATTACTCACAAAGCTATGAGTTGAGAACATCTGAGTACAATGATTGAACCAGGCAGTTGTATCTCAGGTGTGGTCCCTGAGTCCAGTAGCATCAACATACATGGGAGCTTGTTAGAAATGCAAATTATTATGCCACACCACAGACCTACTGCATCAAAAACTCAGGGTGGACTATAGCAAGCTGTTTTAATAAGCTCAGGTGATTCTGGTGTGAGCTAAAGTTTGGAAACCACTGAATTACGGGACTCTCAGTATGTAGTTGTATAGTTTGGTACTTGATTGAGAAACAATTGCCACATGCGGTGATGGGATTTTTGATCATCTTCTGAGGCCTACATAGGCATACAAATCATTTGCATTAACTACTTATTTAAAATTATTTCTATCTTATGTACTTAGGATATAAATCATACAAGGTTAAAATGAAAGAATTTGAGTAACCTGGTTCTAAAGTTACATTCTTTAGATATATTCTGATATGGTTTAGAATCATTTGCCATTATTAATACTATTATTATTTTATTTTCAGTTATATTTGGGAATGAAGTCTTATGATTTATTTTGCAGGATATAAATTTCCTTAAAAGTTGTCTTTCAACTATTATTTTGCCTTCTGTGTTTTTCTAAACCAAATTTTATTTTAAAAAACAAAACTTCAACTTTACTGCTTTATACCAATCATTTGATGTTTAATTTTTGTTTATTTTTAATTATGTGCTTATTTACTTCCACAGTTGGCTTCTGCAATCATACCTGGATACACTTTAATGATATAGGTCCTTCTTTCTTAACTGTTTAATGTTAATTTTATAAGACAGGACCAAATTCTATGCTTTTTTTTTTCCTGGTAATTTTATTTCTGGGCCGTTTTCTCCTATGGAGAAAAACTTATCTTCTTATTAGAAATTTTGGATAAAACATTTTAGGGAGAAACTGGTTTTATTTGAAAAGATCATATGCCTGTAGTATGGTAGAAGTGGGTTGAGGTACACATTTCAAATGGAAAGAAGTAATAAAGGAAGGAGGGTGAGGAAAATTTAGGGCTGAAAAGGGTTGGAGAAGGAGTCGAGGAGATGAAAGGCCTTGGTGGTGATATGGCTGAAGGGAGATTTACATGGAGAGAGAATTGTCTAGTGTAAATATCTGAACTTGTTTCATGCATATATGCCTTGAAAACCTTCCTCTCTCTCCCCCATATGAAATCTTTAGCATATTCTATATTACTCCTGATGGCTGTGGTGAAATGGATTTTCTTCTGAGACATACTCTTGTATGTGAAAATATTCTAAATTTTGCTTTTAAGGTTAGAGTTTGGCAAGAAAAATGTACTTATAGTGAAAGTCAACAGCTGAGTTTCCATGAGGGGGAGGGATGCTAATAAAATGAAGTCTTAGAGATGATAGAAAAAAATATTTTCACAATGTAGAATTACAAATAATGAACATATGCTTTAGGAGATTTAGATTCCTAAGATATTATAAAAATAAAATGGATTTAGTAGAAATATTTTTCTTTATACAAATACTAATACTTGTTTAAATAGATTTTAAAACTCAAGTGACTGCAACCTGAAAAACTAGTTCCACCGACATTCAAAAAATTATTCAGAACACATTTATTTTTACATTGCTGAAAATGGCTTTTAAATAAATCTACATATATAAACTTCACATATAATTGAAATTTCACTTTCAAAGTAAAATCTTATTTACTATTGATTTTTTAGTGTATCTTGTATTATAAATTTTACTATTAAATTGATGTAATATTATTTAATTTAACTTTTTTTGAGCTATGGCTATTTTTCTGAACACTAATTTCGAGTTTGGCATTGAGCAGGGCCTACATTAAGCACTCAGTACATATTTAATGAGTGAATGAATGAACAAATGAACTGTACTCTTTATTTTCATATCTAACCAGGAAATGATCTGCTATTTGTCTTGTTGTCTTAAGTGATTAGTTTAAAAAGAAATTCAGTAAATTTATAAAGGGCATCAGGACTCAGATATTCATAGTTCAAGATTTTGTTCTCTCTAATTACACCCTAAATTCTTTGCTTTGGTAAAGGAATGGTGTACAATGGATAGTTAAGATATATTTGAGGTTTTAGGGGCAGGAGAATATAACAACACAGAACCTGCTGAGCTCCCCCTGAAGATAGACTGCCTTTAGATGAGATGAGACTGTCTTCATGATGAGATGTAGAGAAATATTTAAAGATTTTATTTATTTACTTTTAGGGAGAGGTGAAGGGAAGGAGAAAGAGAGGGAGAGAAACACTGATTGGTTGTCTCCCGTATACACTCCGACCTGGGACCGAACCTACAATTCAGGCATGTGCCCTGACCTGGTGATCCTTCCCTTTTGAGGGATGCCACCCAACAACTGAGCCACACAAGTCAGGGCTAGAGAAATAGTTAGAAGGACTTTTATTTAAAAGTTGTTTTTTCCCCCATCTCCCCCACAGTGTTCACACTGGTAGAGAGTGAAGATCATTAGAGCCCACGATGTGAAACAGTTGGTGTTTAGAGGAGGAAATCATAGCACTAAACGAACTTTCTGATATATTTATCATGTATTCAATTAAGAATTTAAAGTTATACCATTATAATGTACAACAGAGCTGCTTATTTATTTTAAAACCATGAAGTATTTTAAGCATAAACAAATAGGGAAAAAGGTGAATTTTACCAAACATTCCAAGACTAACACCTCTCCTCAAACTATTTCATAAAATTGAAGAGGAGAGAAGGCTCCCAAACCCGTTTTATGAGGCCAGAATTATCCTAATTCCAAAACCAGATAAAGGCACTACAAGGAAAGAAAATTATAGGACAATATCCCTGATGAAAATAGATGATAAAATCCTTTATAAAGTATTAGCAAACCAAATACAGCAATACAACAAAAAGATCATACACCACAATCAAGTGAGATTAAGTGCAGGAATATGAGGTTGGTACAACATTCTCAATAAATGTGATTCACCACATAAATGAAATGAAGGATGAAAACCACATGATCATATCAATAGATGCAGAAAAAGCATTTGATAAAATCCAGCACCCATTTATGATAAAAACTCTCAGCAAAGTGGGAATAGAGGGAATATACTTAAACTTAATAAAGGCCATATGTGACAAATCCACTGCCAGCATCACATTCAATGGGCAAAAACTACAAGCATCCTCATTAAGATTGGGAATGAGACAGGGATGTCTTCTTTCATCTCTCTTATTCAAAATACTGGAAGTAGCCACAACAATCAGACAAAAAGAAGAAATAAAAGGCATCCAGATTGGAAAGGAGGAGGTAAAACTGTTATTATTTACTGATGATGTGATACTGTACATAGAGAACCCGAAAGATTCCATCAAGAAACTACTAGAACTGATAAATGAATTGAGCAAAGTAGCAGATACAAAATTAATATCCAGAAATCAATTACATTTTTATATGCCAATAATGAACTAACAGAAAGGGAAATTAAGAAAACAATTCCATTCACAATTGCTACAAAAGTAATAAAATACCTAGGAATAAACCCAACCAAGGATGTAAAAGACTGGTACTCAGAAAAATGTTGATGTAGGGATGATGGGATGGGGTACAGGGCGGAGCAGATAAGGGGAGAAAAAAAACGAGACAACTGTAATAGCATAATCAATAAAATATACAAAAAAATTATAAGACACTGAAGAAAGAAATCAAAAATACAAATAAGTGGAAGCATATACTGTGTTCAGGGATAGGGAAAACTAACATCATTAAAATGTCCATACTACCCAAAGCAGCCTATAGATTCAACACAATTCCTATTAAGGTTCCAATGACGTATTTCACAGAACTAGAACAAATATTTCAAAAATTTATATGGAACCACAAAAGGCCCCACCTAGCAACAGCGATCCTGAGAAAGAAGAACAAAGTTGGTGGAATCACACTTCCTAATATCAAACTATACTCTAAGGCCATAGTAATCAAAACAGAATGGTACTGGCAGGAAAACAGACACATAGATCAATGGAAGAGAATAGAGAGCCCAGAAATAAACCCACTCCTTTATAGTCAATTAATAATTGACAGAGGAAGAAAGCACATACAATGTGCTAAAAAAAGCACATTTCTCATTGACTTATACATGCAGAAATATGAAACTAGACTATCTTCTTACACTACACACAAGAATAAATTCAAAACGGATCAAAGACTTAAATATTAGACCCAAAACCATAAAAATCATAGAAGAAAACATAGGCAACAAAATCTTGGACATTGCTCATAGTAATATTTTATTGAATATATCTCCCAAGACAAGGAAAATGAAAGAAAAAAATAAACAAACAGGACTACATCAAACTAATAAGTTTTTGCACAGCAAAGGAAATCATCAACAAGATAAAAAGACAACCCACAGAATGAGAGAACATATTTGCCAATACATCTGATAAGGGGTCACTATCCAAAAGTTACAAAGAACTTACAAAACTCAACACCAGAAAAACAACCCAATTAAAAAATGGGCTTTGGACCTGAATAGACACTTCTCTAACGATGACATATAGATGGCAAATAAACATGAACAAATACTCAAGGTCACTAATCATCAGAGAAATGGAAATTAAAACCACAGTGAGATATCATCTCACACCTGTCAGAATGGCTATGATCAATAAATCAGCAAACAACAAGTGCTGGCAAGAAAGGGGAGCCCTTTTGCACCCTTTTGCACTGTTGGTGAAATGCAGATTGGTGTAGCCACTGTGGAAAGCAGTATGGAGATACCTCAAAAAATTAAAAATGGATCTACCTTTTGACCCAGGGACCCCACTTCTGGGAATATATACGAAAGAATCAAAAACACAAATTTGTAAGAACACAAGCACCTCTATGTTCATTGAAGCATTATTTACAATGTCCAAGATGTGGAAGCAGCCCAAGTGTCCCTCAGTAGATGAGTGGATAAAATAAATATGAGACATTTATGAAATTGAATTCTACTCCATAAAAAAAAAAAAAATCCTTTGGGGCAGTTTGGGTGGACCTGGAGAACATTATGCTAAGAGAAATAAGCCAGTCAGAGAAAGACAAAAGCCATATGATTTCACTCATATATGGAGTATAATGCATAAACTGAACAAACAAGGAAAATGAGACAGAATTGTAGACAGAATAGGATGACAGCTTGGGTTAGGGCGAGATAAGGGGGTGGAGGGATTGAGCAAAAATGAAAAAGGACTCATGGACATGGACAACAGTGTGGTGATTGCTGGGGGGAGGGGAGTGTAATGGAACTAAATGTTAATGGAAAAAATATAAAGTAAAATTAAACTAAAAATTCATAACTTCCCCAAAATAAAAATAAACAGGGAAAATATAATAGTCATCTCTATGTACGTCATCTACCTTAAGAAATAAAGTATTAGATATTATTGAAGCATACTACCCTTTATTCTGTAGAGATCACTATAGAATTTGATGTTTAACATTCTCATTTCTTTTGAAAGTTTTATACATACATATGTATCTGTAGTGTTATATATGCTAAATTGCATGTTTCTTGAACTTCATATACATGGTATTCTTTTATAATCCTTTAAAGTTAACCTTTATGTTTTAGTTAGTTGTACATATTGATATATTGTTTCTAATCCATTCACTGTTGTTGTTGTTGTATAGCTTCCTGTTGTTCGGTTGTTCCACGAGGTTTTTACCCATTTTGTGGCTGATTTAAATTTTGATAGCCTACTTTTTTTTGTAATTGTAAAATCTCTTCAGTGTACACTTGTGAATGCTTGCTTGTATACATTTGTGAGAATTTCTTTTGGCTGTTACCTAGAAGTAGGATTTGTTGGGCCATAGAATTAATGTATCTTCAACTTTGCTACATGATGCCAAGTTGCTTTACCAGTTTATACCCTCAGCTGCAATGTTATTTTATATCCTTGCTGACTACTTGATATTTTCAAACTTTTAAGTTTGCTAATACAATGGGTGGGAAATGGCATCTCATTGTTGTAATTTGTGTTTCCTTAATTACCACGGAGCTGAGCATCATTACATATGTTTATTGGCTATTCATTTAAGCTCCTCTGAATAGCTTTGCTCATTTTTCTATTGTTTTATTTTCTCATTGACTTATAGATGTTCTTCATATATTTTGGATTCTTTCTCTTCCTTTTTATTCATTACCAATATGTTTTCCCAGATGGTAGCTTAACTTGTCATTCTGTCTATATATTCATCCATCTCTGTGAAGTAAAGTTTATAATTATATTGGTCAAATGTATTAGGCCTTTCCTTAATGTTTTGTGCATTTTTAAAAATCTTGTTTAAAAAACACTGTTTAAAACCCAGGATTACAAATATATTTCCTAATATTTTCTTCTAAGTATTGTATTTAACACTTTTGCTATCATATTTAATCATTCATTTATGTTACATTGAATCTTTTGCATGTTATTAAGTAGAGAGTCATTGGTTTATCTCCAAGTATTAACTGGCACCACTTAACAAATAGTGTATTCTTTACTGATTTTTTTATGCCACCACTATTATATGGTTCTATTTGTGCACAAATCTGTTGTTAATCATTTTGACTTCCTTCCAGGGTCTTCAGTCTACCTTCCCTTTGCCCCCTATAGTGTATAATCTCCTACATTTCTTGTTTGAGACATTTCTTTAGATTTGAACTCAGTTCTGTCACACGCTTGTGAATTCGGGTGGATGCAATAGAATTTTAATTATTTTTCATCATTTTTTTTGTACCATGACATTTATCTTACCTCATTGCCTAGAATGCATTTCTGGTTTTTTTCATGTTATCTCCCTTTGATGATGGTGTTTGTTAAAAAATGTGCCCGTCATTTTTTTACCTTCTATTTATTAATAGAAGTATTGAAGTTGAAAGTACAATTGAAAATGTTGTAATCCTTAATATTATGAGGCAGAAGGTAGGTTATTCTTATTTTATTGCAATGTATATTTCTTAAAAATAAAGTAAGAATGACCTACTTTTTCTAAATGGCTAGTGGAGTATTTTGAATAACGCTTTGTAAGATTTAATAAGTTTTAGGCAGTTTGATTTGGTACAAGTAGGGAGCATATTATGCTTTGCTTGAAGTTCATTAAATATTAGTTCAATCATGCTTTTGTTAACTGTTATTCTTTAATTTTTTAGATGACTGGAATCCATTTTCATACCCGTACAAGAAACTGGATTATGGAAAATGGGAGTTGTATATACCACCAAGGCAGAATAAACCTCTACTGATACCTCATGGATCCAAATTAAAGGTACTTTTTCCTTCCTGTTTTTATTTAAATGTATTTATTTTTAATACGATATGCAAAGTTCAGTTTAAAATATGAGACTATGAACTGATGTGTGTTAATTGTGGGAGAAACAGTTTAAATGTTCAAATGGAGGAAATTTAAGAGAGGGTATCCATAAATTAGAATGCGTGAGATTAGAACTATTTCATTGGAAAGAGACCAAACTTAGTTGTATTATCAAATTTGGAAATTTTATATAAAGAATTATTGAGTAATTGTAAAAACTTAGCTTAGAAAACAGAAAGTTTAATAAAAAAATAAAAACTCTTCAAATAGGCAATGGAGAGAATTTTTACATGTGAGGAAATTTTTGGTAACATTGATTTTGTGATGAGCCACAAGAATGTGGCAGGTGATATGGTGGTGGAGACACATGCATTTTGGGACATACTTTTTCTGGTTTTTCCCCTTTCTGGTCTTTTAAACGGGGGGTTCTTGTTTCTCCTGTTGTTCTGTGATAAGTCCACCTGGACTGTCCTGTCAGAGGCTGGCAGAGCATCCTCGGTACTCACTCTCCCTTACCTGATCACAGGGTCTGTGTTCACATTTTGCTGAGCTTACCAGACCTCTCTTGTTTCCTCAAAGGAGGCTCAAGGGATGATGGGTCCCAAAGTCTGGATTACAGATTTAAGGTGTTTGATTATGTAACAAGCTATCTAAATCCTTTAACATTTACTTGATTTTGCTCATATAATTATATAATATTTCCATGTCCCCTGTTTCTCTGTCCAGTCCTTAGACATTTAATAACTCATAGCATTTATCACAATAAATCCTGTGACTGTATTATTATTTTTATGGGTATTTGTTACTTAACACCATTAACTCGGAGTCAATTAAAATATATTTAAAATTAATATGGATTGCATGTTTGTTTTCCGGGGGCTTTCTTTTTTCAAATAATAAAATTATTAAGTGTATCTGAAAATTACTGAAATATAGCCACACATAATATAGTTACCAGAAGACCATATTGTCTAGAATAAAGAAACATTTTTACATGGGATGGCAGCTGAGGTTCTTTTTAATCTGTAGTGAAAAGGAAAAAAAGTAGCTACAGTTGACAATAAGAGGGATTTAAGTTTAATATAAATAATCTCCTTTCCAAGTCAGGATAACTCCACAAGAGTGGGGCCTTTGCTGTTTTGTTTGCTAATACTGTATATTCACAATTGTTAGAGCACTGCCTGGCATAGAGTAGACACACAAGAAATATTTATTAAGTATTAAAGCATTTTTCGATCCAGCCTCTTCAGGAATAAACCAAATAGCTTGCTTTTTCTGTGGTTTATAAAGCCTGATTTTCTGGAAAGTGTGTGGCAAGGTAACTATTATAGTACTACCGACCTCATTATCATTTTAGGTCTTATGGCTATTTTTGTTTGTTTTTTAGGAACTAAATTCATTTTTTAAAGTGTTGAGAATGTTTTTCTACCTTCTTTAAATTACAAAATTTTATGAACTCTGACACCATTACTGCTTTTTCCATTAAACAGTGACAAATAAATTTGATATTTTTTTATGTGTAGGGAATAATAATTACTAGGAAGGGATGACTGTTGATATATGAGTATATTGGGAATAATGGTAGGCATTTGCCTGTCCCATCTGACTGCAAATCTGTCATAGTTTCTGCTGTGGTCTGAATGTTTGTGTCCCTCTTTCCCATTTTTTTATCGAAATCCTAAAACCTGATGTGATGGTACTAGTAGCTGGGGCATTGAGGATGAAGCCCACATGAATGGGTTTTCAGTGCCTCACAAGAGGCTTCAGAGAGGTCTGTAACCCCTTCTACCATGTGAAGATAGAATCCCAGAAGTCTGTGACCCAGGAGAGGGCCCAAACCCACCATGCTGACACTCTAGTCTCAGACTTCTATCCCCCAGAACTCTTGAGAAATCAATTTCTCTGTTCATAAGCACCCAGTTTGTGGTATTTTGTTATAGCAGCTCAAACAGACTAATATGCTCTTTATACTATGCTATGTTCTATGTCAGAAATTATACTATATGAAATGAAATAATATAATAATAAATAAATGTGGCTTTTAAATTTTCTCGTGGCTTTAAAAATCTATGTTTAATGGCAAATAAATGTTAAACAAGTATGAAGTAAACTGTTGTGTAATGTGTCTTCATTATTCTCTAAAAATTTCAGTGAAAATAATTAACTGGAAATTTATGTCCAAAATATTATTTGTAGTATTTAGATGTTTCAAATGTTGATGAAGCATTTAGATGCTATTATAATGTTAATAATAAGATAATATTTTTCCTTTTTGAACATGATGTGTCATATTTTCTTTGGGGTAGAGGTTGAATTCTTTATAAAAAATCCACTAATTTGAGATTTTTGGCTTTTCAATCTAAAGTTGTCCCTAGGTAGACTATCTTGTAATTAAAATTTTTGTTTTAAATTGAACTTGACAATTTATTGAAGTCTACTAGGGATTGACCGTTATAATTCACTTGAGGATGTTTCTCATATGAATTATCTGGTAACCATTAACAACAACAAAAAAATGTTAACATCATTGAAACAATGGCTTAGGTTTCTCTGCACAACACCTGGTTTACTCAATTGAACACTTTGAAAGATGATGCCAAACTGCTCATATGCTCATCTAAATGTCTCCTTTTTATATTTTTAAGTGAGTTTACCAAGCAGAAAATATTTTTAAAATAAAATAACATAAGGTAAATTAGAACACTCAAAGCTTTAAAGATATAAGGAAAGAATAGAGGACTACATTTCTGAAGGACAGTGCAGCATTCATTAGTCATATATTTATCATTTTTTCTTTTTCTTTTTTTTTTAAGATTTTATTTATTTTACTTTTAGAGAGGGGAAGGGGGGAGATGGAGAGGGAGAGAAACATCAATGTGTGGTTGCCTCTCATGCGCCCCCTACTGGGGACCTGGCCTGCAACCCAGGCATGTGCCCTTAGTGGGAATAGAACCAGTGACCCTTTGGTTCACAGGCCAGTGCTCAATCCACTGAGCTACACCAGCCAGGGCATGTATTTAACACTTTTTCTTCTAGATGCATAGCCAGACTAATTAATGTGAACTGCTTAAAAATGCACACCTTAAATAACACATATTTTAAAAAAAACAACTTCTAAAATTGCTTCATAGTAATTTGACAGAATCATTGAGTGTATGCTTTATGTCAGGTGCTGTCCTTGATATGTGATGCTCGTATAAAATTGTAATATATATGTAGGAAGCTGTACTTGTTTTCAAAAATAAAGTGCTATTGGAGTAAAACATGACTGAACAGTTTATTCATTCTGTGATGGCAACAGGAAATAACAGAGGGGCAGCGACATTTAAGCATGCTTGGGGACATGTTTAGAAGTTGACCAGAGAGGTTGAAGGGAAGGAGATTTTAACCTGAGGGCACTGCATGAATAAAAGTGTGTGTATTGATTGAAATCACAACAGGAAGCAAATGGCACACTGAAGAAAGGACAGTTTGAATCGGTTTGTTTTTTGTTTTGCTTTGTTTTTCCAAAAGGCTGTTTTCAAAGTTGAGCATTCAGTGGCCCATGAGAAAGTTCAAAGAAGGGTTGGGCAAGGGGGCTTAGTAGCTCTCAAATTGTTACCTTGCCTAGGCAACAGGAACAAGGGATCGATTGCTAGAGCCCAGAGGGAGAGCCAGCCATCTCGAGAGGAACTTTGAGCTTTGGTGAGAGACACGGCTAATTTATGGTAACCTTGCTGGGAAAGAGGCAGAAGAATAAAAGAAACAAATACTCTGATCTCTAGCACTCCCCCCACTCCCTCTCCAGATTTGTTCAGTCTCAATGAGAAGCCAGAGTTCTGGGGAATATGGCCCACATAGATCAGCTTTCTTGGGCAGAGAGCTGGGGGTGACGGGGGCCTGTCCTAACTGGTAAAATATAGCCCAGGAGGTCAGGGAAAGCAAACCTGAAAGGTGGATTAGAGGCAAACTGTGAAGGATGCCCTTTTCTTTTTTCCAGACTCTTTTATCATTCCAATGAATACTGTTATGTTAAAAAATGATTAAAGAAGACAGTTTAGGTTATACAAACAAACTTTATTTAACACTTGATGAACTTGGACAGTCATCATTTGGAGAACTGCAGAATGGGGCAGAAGGCAGGAAGCTTTTATGGGATAAAGAATGAAGAACAAGGAAGAGAATAATAGAAAATATATAATTGGCTAGGGCCACATAGTCAGCCTTTTTGAGGGCGAGAAGGACCAGAGTTGGCTTGGCTGACTGGATATGCTCTGTTTCTCTCAATAAGGGCAACATTTACAGGGCCAAGAAAGTTACCTAAGTAGTGGTTCGCTGATGTGACACCCTAACCAGGGTGAACTCTGCCTTGTTGTGTATCCTCATAAGGCACTAATCTCATGATCAGGGCCCTATCCTCATGACTTCATTTAAACCTAATTATTTCCCAAAGGTCCCATCTCCAAATACCATGACATTAAGAGTTATGGATTCAATATATGAATTTGGAAGATGGGGGGCATAATTCAGTTAAGAGCATATCAGATTGCTTTTCTAAGCTCCGTCTTGGGTGTAGAAAGTTATTTCAACAATACTCAAATGACCAGCAATGGCAATTAGAATTTTCTTCTTTTTAGTGTTTAAGATGTTTCTGTGCTTTAACTTTGCCTTGCCAGATAGTAACAAAATGGAGTAGAACAGAGTTTTCTTGATATCAGACATTTAACATTTTCAAAGGGTCATGTGTTAGCTTGAGCTACCATAAAAAAAAAATCATACACTGGATGGTTTAAACAATAGAATTTATTTTTTTCATAGTTCTGCAGACTGGAAAATCTAAAATCAGCCAGCATAGTCTGGTTCTGGTGAGAGCTCATTTCATGGCTTGTAGAAGACTGCCTTCTTTTAATTTTTAAAGATTTATTTTTATTTTATTTATTGATCTTAGAGAGACAGAGAGAGGAAGGGAGGGAGGGAAGGAAGGAGAGGGGGGAGAGAGAGACATGGATTTGTTGTTCCATTGATTTATGCATTTATCAGTTGATTCCTGATGTACCATAACCATACTTGCTTTTTTTTTTTTTGGTATGGACACTATCTTCCACATTTTTCAAGGTGCTGCAAAATAAAGTATTGAAGTTACCTTCCCTGAGAATAGAAAGGAGATAATTTGTGGAAAGAGTTTGGGTTTTAGAGGGTAAAGATCAGATTGGTTAAATAAATTAAAGTATTTATAAAGATCTGGAATGAGATTGCTAGGCAGAAACATGCCATCAAGAGAGTTTTGAGCAGGGATATTGCCTGTTGAAAAATCAGCATTTAAATATTGCTTAAGAAGGCTAATCTTATAAACACTGTTCTTCACTTCTGGAATATTTTCTTGTTTTTCTGTTTGTTTGTTTGTTTTTTACCTGTTTTTTCTCTCTCCATATTCTTTGGTCACTATTTCAGGAATTTCTAATATTTGGATATTTGATCTCCTAGATTTTCTTACCTCTTTTTTTTCAAGTTGCCCATCATTTTTCCCTCCTTTTCCAGTTTGAGAAGTTACTTTATCTTCCAACTGCTTGTCTTTTAGTAATATTTTTAAAATTTCTAATGAAATGTTTTTTGTTCTCTCCCTTTTTCATAGATTGTGTCCTTGTTAAATGCCCAAGATAACTTTCATATTTTTGAGAATATTAATTATAGATATTTTCTTTTCTGTTTTAAGTTTTTTTTCCTTACTTCCCTAGCCCTTACTCTGTTTTGTTCAGATATTCTTTGCCTGTGTTTCTTTTAGTCTCTGCCTTTCATGTTGCAGGCTTTCTTCAAATGCCTATAATCCAAGGTTAGACAGTCATATTTTAGAATGATGGAGAAAAGGCAATTGAAAATTCTGTGCACATGGACGGGGCTTTGTTCCTGGTGAGCTTCAATGTTAGGTAGTCAGAAAGTGAGCCAGCCTTTAGATGGATGACAGTAAGTGAAAGTTTTTCTCTGGGATCATTTATTTTTTTCAGAGATGGATCTTTCCGTTTCCTGCAAGGCATGGGCAGAAGGGGTATGGAGTGAAGGGTTTTATATTTGGCTAATGCCATCCATGAATAAGAGCAAGGAAAGTGGATGTGGGTCTCACATTTCAGTAGGACAGTTGATTCATCTCTGCCATCCGCTCTGCTCATTGTCTCTGGGTTTGGAGCCTTCTTACTTCAGTGGTTTTCCGAAAATGAACCTATGATCTCCTGTTTGAGAAGAGGGAGCTGTTGTTTTAGAGGGATCTGTTTATTTGTGGAGGGTAGGGGAAAGTCTCTGCTCCAGAGCCTACAGTCACCTAGTGGAACGCCTCACTGCGTCTTACCATCTTCCATTGTACTAGGAGCCTCCTGATGCTGGGACTTCTAGGCGTTCTGGGAAGCAAATTGACCAGCTTTCTTTAGATTCTTCCTTTGCTATATCAGATTGTAATTTTTCTTGTCTATGTATTTTTTATCCCTGTAGTTACTTTCTTTCTTGCAAAAATTTATTGAAATTTATGGTCTCTTGTCTCCTTTTCTGTGCTTCTGTGTTAATACCTTTCATATCCCTTTATTTATTTCAATAGAGCTTTGTCATTTTTAATTTATTCTTCTAACACCCTTCTCTAAATAGAAGAAGTAAAAAAGTACATTTACTGGATAGAAGAATATTTTATAATTCTAGGGCCTCATGTGTGTCATTACATTCTCATCATATAAAATGATTAAAAGAATTTGGTCAAACTGATTATTTCTTGCTTGTCATATCTTTATGTATTATTGTATGTGATAAAGCTTTTCTTCATTATGACCCACAGAAAATCCTGTATTCACTTCATTTGTTACCTGGTTCAGCTTAATCAGCCTTTAAGACCCTGAAACATCTAATTTGTGGGAGAATGCATAGTTAGAATTAGATGCACTTTTCCTTACCATAGAGATTATAATTCTTTGTGTTTGCAAAATACAATATGAATGTTAATGAACCTAAATAACATACTAGGAAATGGTCTTCCTCTGTAGATGAGAATAAAGGTTTGTTAATTGATTCGCTTTTCTTCTTCTTTTTTTTTTTTCTGAAGCTCTCTAGAATGTTGAAAGGAGACACAACATACATGTGCAGAGTTCAAGAGCAGTCTGTTTGCCAGTCTGTAGAGTAACTAACTGTTTGCCTAGAGAATGGATGAGATAGAAATTGCTGGAGAGTTGCCTCGTATTTTGAACTTGCTTTACATTTATTTCTTTATCAAATTTTATTCCTTTTCTTAATATCTTAGTTAACCCATATTTAGTTGTATGCTTTCTACACTTGAAGCATTGTACTGTCCTCCCTGGATTTATGTGAAAAGAAAAAAGAAGATAAAATGCCTGCACTTTGAATTTATTGTCCACTTAGAGAAAACTCTCCATAAACAAAGGAGTTGCTTTAGCATTCTGTGGCTGGTAAGAGAGTAGAGAAAAAAACTTATATATTTTGAGAAGTTTATGACAGAAAAGCAGGGATATGTAAGTGGAATATGTAGTTATTTCTTTTCTATTTGTTAGTGATTTAGTTGTCTTTATTTTTGGCTAAATATTGATGGGGCTAAGAAGGAAACCAAGAGAGAAGATGACAGAGGACAAGGATTAGAGACAGATTATTGATCAAGTATAAGTAGAGGGAAAACTAAAGGTCATGGTTTTAATAGTTAGGAAATGATTATTGCAGGAAAAGATTTTAAGTTTGGTCTTGAAGGAGTTAATGGATGTAGGTCAATAAATAGGTTGTAAGGGGTCAATTAGGAAGTAAAAGAACATAAAGCAAAGCAAGATCGTACAGGCATCGATTCTTTATGATTGTGGTGTAGGGGCTAAAAAAATACTTTTTCTTCCACCTTCTAAGTTATAGCTGGACTAATAGTCAAAGTAACAGAGACAGGTTAACAGGAGGAAAATGCGCGAAGTTTATTATTGATATCCCTGCCGGGGGCGGGGGGGCGGTCATAGGAGATGATACCCAGAATATACTGGGCAGGTGGGTTTATATACCATTTATGGACAAGGAGAAAGGATGCAGGGGCCTGAAATTTTGAAGGAAACAGGCAATTTATAGTTAGCTGTAGAAGAGAGAAATATACAGGGCCAGCAAATTCTTCCTGGACAACCCAAAACAGTGGGACACTGGGGGATCTAGGCGCCACGTCCCTGGCTGGAGACTTCCTACCTAAGATTTCCTTCCTGAAGCAGCCCTTTCCATCTGAATCACTCAGGCAGGAAAGGGGAGGGCCAAAAGTTCTTTCTGAGTCTTTTGTTTCTTAAAAACCAGCTTCAAATCAATATCCCAAAAGGCACTGTTTTGAGCTGGCAAAACATTGGTTCCCTTCAGTGGTCAGTTTGACTTATATTGATTGATTTATGAAGATACCAAATCTATTTTTGCTGGCGGAAATGGATTCTTTTATGGAGTAGCAAGGAAAGCATTTGGGGAGACTCATGTGTGGGAGGTTGTAATGCAGTGGTGAGGATTATTGAAGAAGCTGGAGCAAACACAAAGAAATCTCCTGGATTCAGCTCCATCCTGCTGTGAAAGCCCAGAACAAAGGACAGTGTCCATAAATTCTGTATTATTGATTCAGTTCAGTCCAGCCCCTGTCCTCATCCAGCCAGCTTAGTCTGTGCTCCCAGCCGCGCTTGGGCTGGTACTGTGCCAGGCCTGCATTTGGAGTAGGGCCACGTGGCTGCTGTGGAGAGAACACGTGGACAAAGGGGGCAGGCACATATGAGAGAGAGAGAGACAGAGAGAGACAGAGACAGAGAGAGACTGATTATATTATCTCAGGCTTGGGAAGGACTAGACTCGTCTTCAAAACTAACAAATTGATTTTACAGTCTTTCGTGGGCTGGTATTGGATCCTCCCCCTAACCAATCTATTTCCTAGATGTTCGGGGATGCTGTGCCCCTTTTCCAGTCTGATTCTTTTCCCAGGCTAGACTCCTCCCCCTTATGGGTGCCATCTCGGCTCTTACTGCATGCACAGGCCTCATAGTCGAAGCACCTTCCCCTGTGCCTTTTTGGTTCCTATTGCACATGTGCCCAGCAGAGGAAATTCTCTTGTTGTTATGTTTCTCTCCGTAATCCTGGTTAATCCCTGGTAATGATCCTTCCTGCCCGCTTGGGGGATTAGGTTCCAATGCAGCAGTCCCCTGTGGATCCAATGAATTTTGCAACTTGCTAGTTAAGCAGGCTCAGTGTTGGATTCAGCTCCCCACATGATTAGAGTTCTTAGCATCTAACCTCCTTTGCTCTCTTCATTAATATCTAGCTACCTACGCTAACAGTATGAAGAAATTAAACAAAATTGTGAATCTATTTCAGGAAATTTTAATCTGAAAACATTGTAGGCCAACACAATTGCTAAATTTTGACTAATTCTTTTTTGCTTTTTCTTAAACCCTGCATTACTTTAAAAAAATCAATAAATTTTAATAATGACCAATATATTTAACCTGTCCTTCCTTCCTTTCTTTCTTTTTGCAGGACTTTAACCCTTAATGCATTTTTTTCCCTGCAAAAATAATCATCCTCTCTCTTCTAGAGCATATATGTGATATTGTGATTTATAAAAAGTGCATATTTGGTCTTCTGCCCCATTCCTGGCAAAGAACTACTAAAACCCTTGGAATTTCCTAAGTGATGAGACCAACACATATGTCTTTTTTATGCCAGTGAGGTGGCCTTTGGAAATCATCTAAGTTTGGATGCAAGGGAGAACCAACCAGGTGATTCCAACCAGTGCGTTGGAAGTTTTGTTTCCATCCCCTGACTTCAGGAGCTGGAGACTGAACCAGTTTCCAAAGACCAATGATTTATTCATGAACACCTATATAATGAAGCCTCCATCACGACCAAAAGGACAGAGTTGGAAGAGCTGGGAGGTGAACATGAGGAGATGGAGAGAGCATGCTCAGATTGGTTATGGAAGCTCCCTGCCCTTCCCATATACCTTGCCCTGTGCATTTTTCTATCTGGATGTTCCTGAGTTACATCCTTTTATAGTAAACTAGTGATCTAGTAAGTACAATGCTTCTCTGAGTTCTGTGAGCCACTCTGTCAAATTGATGGAGCCCAAGGACAGGGGAGTTATTGGACCCGTCAATCCCTAGCCTTCTATCAGAAGCACAGGTGGATCATGTCAGTACTGAGTTGAATTATAGGACACCCAGACAGTGTCCCAGAGTTGCTTGTTGGTGTAGGGATCCCCCTGCTGCCACATGCATTGGAATTGGATCTCAGAACCTTTTATCATAAAAGTGCTAAGGTAATCTATTTTTAATTAACAAAAATCACCCACTGTTAATGAACCCCAAATGTACTCCTTTTCTTATTTGGTAAAGATTTTTAGAAAGAAGAACCTACTGTCTACATGTGGTTTTTTCTATATCCTCACTTCCTACTCATTGACTTCTATGCTCCCCTTCTCTGATTTAGTAAAATAAATTAGCACAAATAACTGGATAATAGTAATTTAATTCAAGACCCATAAATGGAACAATATAAATCTCATTTACCATTATGAATCATCTGAACAATATGTTCATATCAGTATTTCATATAAACACCTATGTCACTTCCACAATGGCATGACCTATGATAGGGTTTCAATACTCTACAGTTCCTGAGTGATCATATGTAGTTTTGCCATGGGGAAAAATATATTTTGCTGTGTACCACCTGCCAGTTTACACTCGTCATAAACCGCTGTTTTTTGCACCTTACTTGTTAGCACTTCATTTTCCTATGGCACATCCTATATAAATTTTTTTTAGCAATGACTTGAGATCTTATAATAGTTCACATTTTGTCTGGGATTAAATTTTACTTATTATAGGTAGCTAGATTCAAAGTTGTTTGCTCTCATTATGTTGAAGACATTGCTGCAGTTTTGTCTCTATATCTTGTGTTGCTGATAAAAATCCCTATTATTTGATTCTTACTCCTATCGACCATTTCTCTTGGTAGTCACCTATATTTCCTCTTTATCCTGATGTTCTAAACATTTTATTACCATCTGCCCTAAAAAAGACTTTTTTTTTTCTGTTTTTCTAAAATGGCCTTATTCTCACAACTGGTGCTCATATTATTGCTATAGTCATCATTTTAAGATTCAAAATCTGCTCGTCTTATTTTTCTGCGTCTAATTCTTTTTGATGAGCCCTCTCCACCCCTGATTTGCTTATAGTCAGGGTTTTTAAACTGTGTTAAGCAGCTGACCTGGTCAGTTTCAGATTCCCCAACACTCTCTTTAAATAAGCACTCTTTTTCTGTTTTGTAATTGGGCTCCTGTGTACGATTATGTCTAAATAAAAATTTCTCCATTTTAAAAGACTGAACAACATTGGCGTCTAGGCTGAATTCCATTACTCCTTAGCTTGCCATACAAAGCCGTCTGTGCCCTGGCCTCTGGACTCCTTTCTAGCTTTGTCTTTATCTCTGTCTCACTCAGTTCAGGCTGTTATAACGAAGGACAATAGACTACATGGTTTATAAACTGCGGAAATTTATTCTCACGGTTCTGAAGGCTGGAAGTCTGAGATATGGGAGCCAGCATGATAGAGTTCTAGCGAGGGCCCTCATCGGGATTACAAAGTGCCACCTTCTCGCTGGATTCTCACAGGGCTAAGCGCAGAGGGAGGAGGCAAGCTCTCTCCTGACTCTTGTAAGGTTACTACTGGGACTCAGAGGGCCCCACCCCATGACCTCATCTAATCCTAATTATTTCCCATAGGTCTCACCTTTTAATATCATCACAATGTGGGGATTCAACATAGAAATTTTGGGGGGGGACACAAACATTCAGTCCATAACAATTCAGTATACTGTTCACACCAAGTTATTTTCAGTTTCTCAAATAGTACCTGGTCATATCTCAGCAAATGCAAAAGCAACATTCATTTTACATGGAATGGCTTTCCCCGGTTTTTGTAGTCTGGCAAACTCCCAGGCTTTGATGTAAATAAATAAAAAGAGCTTACATTTTTCTTTATTTGTGGTGAAGTTTTACGTAATTTCAAACTCTACTTTTCCACTTACCACCTTCCCCTTCTGCCACAAACCTCCCTGGAGTGTGTTCCTGCTTTGCTCACTGTAATGCTATGTACTTTAGACTGAACTTTTTGAGGAGAAGCACAGTGCTTTGGTAGTCTTTGTGTCCCTGGGACCTAGTGATTTTGGTTCATAGAATCTAGTCATAATAATTGTTTAATTATTGTTTATTTCCTGCGTGGATGAAGGTGATAGGAACCATCAGGTAAGTGCATTTGCCACTGTTGGAAATATTTTCGCAGATGTATATTATACAGAAAACAAAAGAAAAATTATAAAATCGTGTGTCCATAAGTTTAAATTATATTCTTTGAGTTTAGGCACCAATAGAATTGCTATTTATAGGGGGGATACTGTTGATGTCAAGGTGAAAAAAAAAGAAATATTGGTCTGGAAATTGCAGCTCATTTTAATGAGCCTTTAGCATTTTCTGTTTTACTTTTAATACAAAGATCCTTGTGAGTCTCTGTTTAGAGAACTTAATAGTAGAAAAAAGTTTGTCCTCCTGAAGATTTGAAATACTTATTTTTATCTCAGAGTCCCCCCTTTTCTCTTGTCTGTCAGAAAACCTAAAATTAAGTGAGTTGTAATTTGCAATAACCACCCTACTCTAGAGTCCTGTGCCATTAACTTGCTTCCTTGCCCTCCAGCCCTTCTCTCTTTCTGACCATTTTCATTGTAAGTGCTGTTTTTCTTTCTCATTTTATTTTTAAATAAGTACATTACATTTTTAAAATTGTAAGCTTTTTTTGAAGTAAGAGGAATATAAATTAAATCTATATAAATCTGCAAATAAATACTTGCAATTATTTCAAATCAAGTTCGAGATTTGTTTTAATATTACTTTAAATCACGTATGTGTAAATGGACAGTGCCTAACTCTTTTCTCATATAGTTTGGAACCAGTTAGTTAGGACACTGTAAATGGATTTCCTGTGAGATGTGCTAGAGGTTAAAATGTTTAGTTATTTAGATGAGTACCGTGAAGGAAGACGAGTCCAATTATGGGGTGATGTCACTGTTATCCCAAATTAATAATAAGATGTTATTTCTCTCTGGGTGAAGCACATATCATCTCGGTTTTAGAAATTTTCCTCATTGGAAACTTTCTCTAACTTAGAAGAATATTCACTTTTGACACAATGAAGTAGAAATCTGGGATGTGCTATTACTACACCTATGTATATTTTACTCAAGGTGAAATAAATTATAGTGAAGAAGAAATAGTTTAATTGCCTCCTTTAAATATACAGATAAAATCTTATTATAACTTGTTAGTATTAAGCCTGATTTCTGTGCATTGTCATTTTTCATGGCAAGGCTCAGGATGAGGAAAGGCTCGGATTATGTAGTTTTGTTTTCTCTTCATTTTCAGCTAGAGCCCTGCAGAGAGTAGGGGGTTGTTGGTGAGGTATCAATGGCAGTATAGGGATTGCTTTCTGAAGTCATTATGAATTAATAGCTAGTGGGTAGCTTTCTTTGATGGCTCGTTTATAATTGAGTGCAGATAGATGAAAATCAAACACAAAGGGAACTCAATATTATCATTAATTTTGACTTTGTTTAACGGATGATTTCTGGGCACACGGCAGCCTTCCTAATTTGTCTGTGTATGATGAAGAAACTAATCATACACAGCTCAGAGAACAAATAACATACATTTTCCCTGAAAGGTCACCTTCAGAGATAAGCACAAAGAAAAAAAATCCCACAACCCTGTTGATCTTTTCATTTTTCCTGTTTTTTTCCTCTTTGTTTTCCTTCCTTTAAAAATGCAGTTTGTAAAGTAATTATTTTATAATTTAAAATGTGCAGTGGTCAACTTTCCAGTATTTATAACATAAACTAGTCTATAAATATCAGATTTGTTTCTTATAAATGCTTCCCTTTTTTAATTTATTTTATACCACATACTATGTGCCACATACTATTTTAAACGCTTTATTAATAGTAACTGATTTGGTCTTCATAACACCGTATCAAGAAGGTCCTATTGTTATCATCTCCAATTTTCCAGATGAGAAAACAGAGGCACAGTAATTGTATAACTTGTTTACTAGCTGATAGTTGGTTGAGTTGGGATTTAAACCCAGGATGTCTGGGTGTACAAGTTGCATTCTTAACGACTATGCTATATTACCATAATTTATTAGTTTAATGTTAATTCCTGTGACTTCTTGATAACTGTATTTAAAAACATTACCAAATCATGGCTCTTGGCTAAAATAATAAACCTTCGCAAATCCTATGTTCTTAGAATACATGTTTTCCATGAGCAAGTGGCAATGACAGTAATAAACTTGGGGAACAAAAAACAATCTGATATTGTTTAATTGTTAGGAATATCCAGTAGAATAAATGCAAAAAGTATTTATATATTTACATGTATTTGTGTAAGTATACACAAACACATGCATACACATATATACATACATAACATTTCAAGTTTGGTATTTGATAGAATCATAATTACTAGTAGATGACATCATGCATCATGATATCAGTGTGAGGAGCCTGTGCACACGTACTGACACAGGTCGAGCTCATGATATTGCTAATCACCGTGTATATATGTATACGTGTATGTATGTGTTTTGCAGAACCTTACAAGGTAAGGTAGATTTTACTTTTTAAATCTAGATTCATCCCTGTGTCCGGTGTGAAAATACATTTATGTTCTACCTCCATGGCCAGACCTGTCTGAAGGGGCACGGTTCACAAAGTGAGGTGTTAAGTGGCTAAGTGAGACCATACATGGTACCCGGAAGGACATCAGTGTCACTATATAGTCAAAGAAGTAAAATGCTGAAGTAAAAGCTGAGGAGAGAGGCTAAAAGAAATTATTTATTAAGCTGGTGTTGCTAGACTGAGGATGGGTGGAGAAGTCATTAATAAAAACAGTTAATAGATCAAAATGAGATGTGAGGTGAGCGAGGTAAGGTGAATGCTGGGGCTCCACCGTGCTATTACTTATATTTGGATTTTAATGTGTTTTGCTGTCCCAGGACCACACTTGGCTGCTTTACAAATTTATTACTCCTTATTAAGATTGTTTCAGTGGGAGACGGACATCTTTCTTAGTCATAGTATTAGGTAAGATATTGGTTATGTTGCTTTGACGAGAACAAAATAAGTGTTCTAAAGAAGAAAGATGGTTTGTTTGTGAAGTAAAAGTTCAGGTTGATAGACACTCTGTGGATAGGGTGTGTCTGCTCTATGTGTATATTCAGTTCATTTTCTTTATGTCCTGTTGGTCTTGTATCATCAAGGGTGTTATCCACAAAACCAGCACTCCTCATCGTTTCTCTGTGTATCCTGCAGAAAGAGGAGAAAACAAAAATGAAATCAAATCAGCCCCTTTTAAGGATGTGAACACATTAAGTTCTAGACACATCCTTTTGGCCAGATCTTAGTCACATTAGCCATCCTAGCTGTGAGGAATGCTGGGAAATGGGGTTTTTAGCTTGGGGTCATTCGCCCTGCTAAAATTTCTGTCTTAAAGAAAAAATGGGGGATTGATTTGAAACACAACTAGCATTTATTTTCATAGCCATTTAAAAGGATATTTTTAAGGAAATAGAAGAATTAACTTTGTGCTAGAAACTTATTTTTTATACTTTCGAGATCAACTGTAAATAATATATGCTTATTTTATTTGTTGCTATGCTTTAGAAACATATTGTTTTATTTTTATTATTATTTTTCACTGAATTTATCGAGGTGATATTGCTTAATAAAATTATATAGGTTTCAGGTATACAATTCTATAATACATCATCAGTATGTTGTATTGTGTGCTCACCAACCCAAGTCCCCTTCCATAACCACTTACCCCCCTGTACGCTCTTCTAATTCCCCTCATTAGCAATCAACATATTGGAAACACATTGTTTTAAAATTTTTATGCATTAAGTCATTGTGATTTAGAAATAATGTAGTGTTCTTAATAAAAAAGAAAATTTGAAAGATATGACTGATAGTTAAGGTACACCCTTGGATATATTAGCTAGTATAAATAATGTGCAATCATAATGATCACTGTAAACTCAACATTAAATAAATGAATTGAAAGTAAAATCCTAAAGCATTCTGGAATGAATTAGATACTATTATGCAAGCCTTAAAATTTTGCCGCTTTCTGAAGGATGTCCAAATCATCATGAAATGCGAGTCTCACTTTTAATGCTATTTTTACTTTGATAACAATGTCTGCATAAAATAAGAGTCTGAATTGAATGAAAGCACTATATGTAAATATAGCAGGGTGGGATGTAAATGCACACTGAGCAGAATCTACAACTGATAGCCACCAGGCTCTAACCTGGTTTTTTTGAGTATCGAAATTGAGCATGTAAATGGCCCACTCTGTAAAAGAGAATTCATAGGACAGCTAGATGGTTACGTTTGAGATACCTGAAATTTAAATTAGGATTTAAGAACAGTGATTTCCTCCCCTTTTTAATAAAGCTAAATAGGTATTGGTTCTAATCATTTAGTTTTTGTATTGGTGGTGAGCATTTTTAATAAACATTTAATTTTTCATTTTTGGTGCATTTTGTAGGAATATCAGATAAAAAGGAAAAGGTGTGAGCCAACATCTGTCTTTAAAGTTATAATAATTGTTATTGAAAAGAATTAAACAGATATTTTACACAACATTAGAAGAGCTTTAAAAAGAAAACTGTAAGTTGTCCAAACATTTTTAAGCCAATCATTAATAAACTGAATCTTACTAAAATAAGACAGATATTCTCAAAATTGATTCTTCTTAAAAATTATTTTAAGGTAAAATCATAAAATATGGGGAGAGCAAAAGCACCTTTTACATTCAGTGTTTCAGTTGTGTCCTTTAGGGACTATTTTGACACATTTATTTTTTAGTACAGTAGCCTCACAGAAGATACTTCCTGTATTGGCCTTTATCTCCTCTGCTCCAGTAATCTTGCCTTCCTCCCAACTCAGTACTGCTAAGGTATGTGGCCCTTAGCCTGCTCCGGTGGTGAGCATACTATAGACATTGTGTTTACTCATAAACTCCATTCCCTAAATCCTTACCATCCAGCTGCATGTTCACAAAAACTTGTGTAATAGCACCTTAAAACATTGGTTTTCAAACTTTGCTGTGTCAAAATGTCCTGTAGGACTTATTAAAGACACACTCCAGGGTGTCTGATTCAGTAGAGCTGGGAGGGCCAGAGAATTTGCATTTTCACAAGTACTGAGATGATGCCAGTGCTACTGACACAGGCAACACACTTTGAACATTGCTCAAAAGCGCATTCTTCAGCATGATACCATTAGACAATGATGCTTTAACAAACAGAATTATGTCCTCAAATCTTTTTATTTTTCTTTTCTTTCTTTTTTAATATATATAGATCTCAAGGTCCCTTGCAAAAATATGATGGCCTTTTTTTTTATTAGTTATATTCAACTTTTAATTCGAATAGGGCTCAGATCCACTAAAAGGGTGCTTGAGTACGATTTGATATTGTATTTGTTTTTAAACAGAATGATAAACTTAGACCTGGGAAAGGCTCTGTTGAATGCCTTTTCTTTTTTTTTTTCTTTTTTCACTCTCCCAAATTTGCTATTTTGTTTCCTCACATCAGATAACACTAATCAGCGAAACCTATACAATCACAGTTCCAAAGCCCCTTAACATCATGGATACCTTTGTCATCCCTTCTCCTTCCAAAACCTTATTAGGATATATGAATTCATGTCGTCATTTTATATTAGGCCAGTGCTAGGAGCAATTTTTTTTTTGGCAAAGCATTAGAAAATATACTGAATTGGAATATTCTAAAGTTAGTGTTTACTAATTTGGAGTCCATCTACTATCTTGTTAGCTAAGTGTCATGACAAATTGTTTTGTATAGTGAATTGGATAAAAAAGGCTTTGGAATATATTAGTTCATTATTTACCATTTATAAGTTGTATGGCTTCAAACAAGGTACATATCTGAGCCTTTTGGCTAGTTTCCAGTTTGCATTTTAAAAAATGTAATGAATATGTGTCAAATATTTTTCAAAGAAATCATATTCAAGCAGATTTAAAGGTTTTTTCATATCCATAATAAATAAGAAATATTGTAATTGCTTTTTTCTCATGGTAAACAAATTTGAATTTTTGTTCTCTCATGATTTATTTGATAGAACAAATTATTTTCGAGTTTACTTCCCAGTAAGATTCTTCAGTGCAGTGCCATGTCTCACCTTAATGTCTAGTATGCACCTGATACTATGTGACATTTTTCCTGTGCACTCTGCTTTGACTTTTATGTCAGTGCCAATCCTACCTAAATTTGAGAGGACACGTATCTTCATGTTCTCTTGAATAGGGGGTAACAGCAAAATGTATACAAATGTGTACCACAGTGAGAATGCCTTGTTCACTTGCCATTTCCAGTACTTGCTAATTGTGTGACCTTGGGCAAATCAGTCGTTTACCTCAGCTGCGTACTCTAAAGTGGGAATAATAATAGTACCTGTAGAATTGATGAGAACATAAAAGCATTTACAACATGCCTAGTACTTAGTTAATGCTTCATCATCTCAACTATTTTTTTTTCTCCATGCATATCCTCAGAGCCCATGTATATTATGCCTTTAAAGTTCACATCTTCGAAGACTTTGTGAGTACAGGCCAAATATTTTATAAATTTGTATCATTAGGTGGTATGTGATGATTGTCTAATCAGCATTATCTCACTCTCTGTAAAATCTTAGTTTCCTGAAATTCAGGTGTGTTTATGGGATCAATCCCACCAATGACTGAAAATTCACAAGAGTGTCTACAGATGTGGTATGCTTTGTCCAGAACTTATTCATCTAAAGATTTTTATATGCTTTTGAAAATTCATTTTCTTAATTTAATGTTTACATTTTAAGACTCTTAGAACTATGTATAAAATCTCTGTACAATTTTAAAAGAAATCTTAATAAAATGTTATAGGAGAGATCAAGGAGACTATGAGAATAAAACTACCATGGTGAAAATGGATAGAGAACGCTTAATGAAGAAAGGAACTATTGGGAATGAGAAAAGTTGGTTGTTTTGAGACTAATCAAATGCAGGTACTGGATGTGAATAATCAATAAGATCTAATCAATGTGAAAAATGTATTAAACTGCGAGCACAGGGATGAACTTGACACTATTCTTACATTGAACTCATTTTTGTCCATTCAGTAACCAAGTGAGCCTTTTATCTTTCAGTGAAGAGAATTCCCGTAGTCTTTTCAGTGACCTATAATAAGTCACGAAAACAAATTTGGCTGTTTCTGCTTATAAGTTCCGAAACCTGCAAATGTTTATTGGCATTCCACTTAGTACAATCATTTTGTGTTTTATGTAATTGGTCCAACACAGTACACTGAAATTTGCTTAAAAAATATAGAAGATATTTTAATTTATCATATTTGTTAAGAAATAAATAAATATCCTAGAGGGATGGGTAATGGAAATGCATTCTAAAAGAGAGATACTTTTGTAAAAGAATACATACCTTTAATGTGTTTCAGCCTAATTAAAAGGCAGTTCACACATGTAAACTGTATACTACTGAGAAAATATTTGCTTTACTTAGATTAAGTGCTTCATGTGTTTCTAATGGTCCTTATTTGTTTATGAAGAGAGGCTTCTACTAGACTTACTTGAAAGATAATTTAAATTAGTCTAAACTTTAAAAGTAACAAATATTTGAAAATAAGGACATTTATAATTTAGACTTATTAGACAGTTCGGTTTTGCTGGCCTAATTAGCTTAAAATTAGGTACTTTTCTATAAATGTGACGAAATCAATATAGTTTTAACTTTTTAGCTCTGGGTTTCAATAGCGCGTGTAGTCTAATAGGTTTTTGGGAGATGAAGGAAGGTAAACCTACACTTAAATGCAATGTATAGTTATGAAAATACCTTCATATATAGTTTTTAATTTGCTTAATTTTAACAGAAAAGTAATCTCTGGACATACTGCAAAAGTATGTTTGTCTTGCATTTATACATATGAATCAAAGCTTTCTAGGTGATGTAAATTTGATGAGCTTAAAATGTACAATTAACATTTAATGTGAGGAAACAAGATCTTTTTTTTTTTACTTTTAACCCAGCATAACCATCCAACTTACTTATCACTCTCAAAAGATCTGACACCCTCTTGTTTTCCTAAAATTGTAAGGTTATATATATATATTTCCTTTTGTCATTTTATTACTGTAAAATTCAGTCAAGTATAGCTGATTCTAAATCTGTAGTATTCCTCGAATATTGTCCTTTTCATTTGTAACTTGGACCTTTAATTGACTTTTGTCTGAATTACTCCAGTAGCTTCCCCTTCTGACCACAGGAGGCAGTAGCTTTCAAACTGTGTCACCATCACTGAGGAAGAGGTCTTCATATTTTCAAGAAGCTACTAATGATTTTGGTGGGTGGCAAGTTTGAATTATTGGCCTTATAGAAATATCATTGGGCAAGTGTTCAGGCACTTTGGGTTATTGTTTGCTCATTAGTAATTAGCTGTTCAATTTTATATCTTGGTTACTCAGTTTATTTACTGAATATATTTATATTTGTACATGTCCCACCCAATTCGTTTGTGAAGATGCTTTTAAAAGATGAAAATGATCTAGTGAAATGCCATTATTATATTTCTAGTACTGTTGGTTGCTTAAGGACTTGATAATTTTTTAGTTGCCACTTAATCCTAAACTCAGTGTAGCATTTTCATTTTCCTCATCAGTTGTGCTCAATTGTTGTTGTTGTTTTAATCTTTCTTCTGTTCAACTTGCCAGTTTTTAAATTTCATTCAATTTATTGGAGTGACACTGATTAATAGAATTATATAGGTTTCAAGTATATAATTCTATAATACATCATGTGTGTATTGCATTGTGTTTACCATCCAAAGTCAAGTCTCCTTTTGTCACCACATATTTGATCCCCTTTACCCTGTTCTACCTCACTCCCACCCACCCCCTTCCCTGTGGTAACCACTATACTGTTGTCTCTGTTTATGAGTTTTTGTTCATTTGTCTTGTTTCTTTGTTGCTTTGTGTTCTATATCCCACATATGAGTAAAATCACATGGTTCTTGACTTTTTCCATCTGGCTTATTTCAGTTAGCATAATATTCTCAAGATCCATCCATGGCAGGTGTGTTTCATCTTTTCTTATGACTGAGTAATATTCCACTCTGTGTATGTATTATGTATCATATCTTCTTTATCCAGTTTTTGATTGAAGGACTTTGGTTGTTTCCATGTCTTGGCCACCATTAATAATGCTTCAGTGAACACAGGGATACAGTACATCTTCTTAAATAAATGTTTTCAATTTGGGGGGGGAAGATACCCAGAAGATGGATTTCTGGGTAACAACACACAAAGATTAACTAAAAAAATGCATCAAAGACCTAAATATAAGACTGAAACAATAAAATACATGGAAGAAAACATAAGTACTAAAGTTAAGGACCTTAGTCTTAGAACTTTATGAATTTGACCTGAAAGGCAAGGGAAGTAAAAGCAAAAACAAAGGAGTGGAACTATATCAAACTAAAAAGCTTCCGCACAGCAAAAGAAACCATCAACAAAATGGAAAGGCAACCAAGTAAATGAGGGAAGGTATTTGCAAACAACATCTCAAATATTAGATTAATATCCAAAATATATAAAGAACTCATGCCACTCAACAATAGAAAAAAATCCTCTTAGAAATAGAGAACATAATCAGATACCAGGAGGACACATAAAAAACCAAAAGATACATGAAAAAAGGCTCAACTGACTAGCTAGTAGGGAAATGCCAGTTTCTTATTTGGAGGTTTCTGTAGTCTTCTAGAATCAGGATTTGTTACTCTCTGCATTTGTTTCCACTTTCAAGTATCTACTTTATTCACTTTCTAGAAGAGCCAATGTTCTGTGTTTCTCCGCTTCCAAACCTATTTCTTCAAAATGCTTTAAAGTTCCATCCTTATTGAAATATCATCATGATTGAAAAACTGTTTCACATAGCCTCAAAACTTATGGGTACTGTTTTTATTCTTCTCTCATTATCCTGTTCTCTCTCTCTCTATTTCTGTATATATGTATATATGTATGTATATATAGAACATCCTAGAGCTTTCAAACAAGAAAGAACTTTCAGGATCATCTTTGTCCAATATTCTTGTTTCAGTTAAGAAAATTGAATTTCAAGGAAGTTATAACTTGCCCAAGATCATGTATCTCTTCATGATATTAAGGTCTGAACCTACACAAAATCAGCTTATACTCATTGAAAAAATATGATATGTACTTGCTTAATATATAAAACAAAATATTATCAGAAAAGATGTTTTTATTTGTAGTATGTTCATGACTGCAGTTATTCTTCCATGGATGCTATTCTTCTTTTATGAGTTTAAATTGTTAGCATTTTCATTTGAATTAAAAATATTATTTTGATTAGTATACTAAAAGTACTATTTTATGCATTTTATTTGCTTAATAGGCTTGTTTGGTTTAATCATTGCTTAACAGTCCTACAAAGTGCAGATACTATGATTATTTTCAGTTTTAACTGAAGAAAGTAGATGTTGGATAGATTAAGTATTTTTTTCCCACGTCCTAAGTGGCTGAAACAGTAATCAAAGTATGCTGTTTACTTTCTATTCTATTGTCTGAAATAATCTTAAAGTTGGGGGAGCTATAGTAATCAACTACCTCAAACCTTATTTTAATTGTGTGGAAACTTGGTGATTTGGCCAATTGCTGATTAAGAGAAACAAACAACCATCTCTTTTTAACTATAATTATATATAAAGTGGATAAAACAAATAAATAAAATAAATAGCATTCTGAATAAATAGGTGCCTTATTTTCAACTGCTTTTTGCTTGCTTGCTTGCATTTTATATTTAATATATATGTATGTATTTAACCAAGGACAGTTTCACATTGCTTTTAGAATATACTTTCCCACAGAGAGGTACCATTGCTTTTATTAAGTTGAATAAATATCTGGAATTTGATGCTGATATCCCTTACTTAATCAATGATGTGTCTAATTTAGTCATAACATAGCTCAAATATTTCTTTGCTTTGAACTTTTAAATTCATGGATTGTTTTTTTTAGTTTAGAAACTGGATTGTACTCTTTTACTCTCCCCCCAAAAGATGCAGTATATGTTTAAAGGTTTATTTTAATTTATTAGGCAAGTTTGCGGATATTTTCAATAGGATGCCCTCAGATACAGCATTTAATATTCATATTTTTAATAATCACTGCAGGAAATGGATAGTATTGTCTCTAGTTTTTCTGAACAATACTAAATCTTATTTTCAAATAATAATAAGAACCAATACATTTAGTTACCATTAACATCTGTGGTCTCCGAATCTATGCTTCATTTTCAAAATCTAAACACTACAAGACTTCTGTCATATTTTTATTCTACAATTGAGAGCTTCATAAAAGAGTGAGTGCAGCTTTCATTTTATTATTGTGGATCATGATATTTTTTATGGATTTAACTGTGCTCTTTAGGCAATTAAAATCATGACACTAAAATAAACACATAATTTAAAGTTTTTTCTTAGAATTATTTTAGTTCAGTACCTCAATAAATTCTATTTGAATATATCATTTCTGTATCAAATCAAAACATTTATGGCAGTGGAGTTATATCTCCCTCTTTTGGAAAGCCAAGGCATGACATTTTGACTGAAAGTAAATTATTTTTTATAGATTTTCAGTTTACATAATTTTCTGGGCATACAGGTATAAATGTAATTTATTTTGGAATGTTTTTTTCTTTGGAATTTTATAACATCATTAAAAAGTCAAATTTTTGTATGCTTATACACCTATGTATTTTTTAGGCTTGAGAACTATAGGTCATTTGATACGTTTCAGCTCAGGAAAATTTTTTGTGATATTTGAAAGGCTTTTCTTTTTATTTTAAGAAAGCTTCACATTTTTGTAATTATTAAACATGATTTATAATATCTGTTGAAAAGCAGAGTTTACAACAGTAAGAAATATAGAAAGAAAGCAGCAAAGTAGTTATTTTCATAATTGTCAACAACCTGACCCTCCCTCCTACCATTCATTGTTTCAGTTTTTGTGAGTTTTCTTCCTGATCTGTTTCTAGTCATTTATAAACTGTCTTTCTCCTTGTCTTTCTGTCTCTGTATTTGTTTTCAATTTCCTTTTTACCCTCACTCAATATATCATACAAATCTCAAAAGATACATTAGTAATTTATTTGAATCTATTACCTACTCATATTAATAGATTGATACTTACAAGCTAAAAACTATATATTATATATATATATATATATATATATATATATATATATATAATATATGTAATATATATATTCTAACTATTCTACCTTGGCATAACTATTAGAAAAGGAAATGAAAGCCTGTTAATATAATTAATGTTCATCACATAAATCTTTTTCTTTTGCCCTGGCTGGTATGGCTAAGTGGATTGAGCTGCATTCTGCAAACCAAAGGGTCGCTAGTTTGTTCCCCAGTCAGGGCACATGCCTGGGTTTCAGGCCGGGTCCCCAGATGGGGGTGTACAAAGAGGCAACCGCACATGGATGTTTCTTTCCCTCTCTTTCTCCCTCCTTTCCCTCTCTCTAAAAATAAATAAATAAAATCATTAAAAAAATATTTTTCTTTTAATAACGAATGTAATTTTATAAAAAAATTGTGTTTTCTTGAGTATTAAAATCAGGACCCCACCTTCTTTATTATTGCTTAAAGAACATTTTCTATTTCTGTTGTCCTTGCTGCCTTCACCTGGGAGTGGAAGTGCTCTGAATTTACCTGTAAATTGTTCAGCAATGTTGAGTGTCTTGCTACAATTTATAGTGTACTCTTTTGTAACTTATCCTACAGAATATGAAGAAATACTTCGGATTTAAAGATTTTTCAGTTAACATTACCACGTTGCAAGAAGACTACTTAAATGTAATATAAAAAGAAAATGTATATAAGAGTCAGTTGGTTCTTTTGCTTTATAAAATCACATCAAACATCAATGTAGTAATTTCATTTGTTTAATTTTCATAAGTTACTTTCAGAACTTAATTACTTAAATAGTGTTTCTAAGGGGCTGAAACCACTACTTCAGCCTACAGAATCTAAATGGTTCATACAACAACAGTGTATGTGAACATACTCGTATATGTGTATGGGTCTCTGTTGTGAAACATGATTGTGAACTGTCTCTGAATTTAAGGGGAAAAAAAGCCTCTCAGGGAAGGCCTTATTTTATATACAAATTGGAATGTAATGAAATAAAATAATTTGAAGAATATACAGGTAATGCCTTTTGTTTGTTGCCTATGTCATTGACATTTGCTTATTTATATTAAACTGGATTTACTCTATCATTACACCTCATATTGTTAGTTTGCGGTGGCCAGTTAATTCTATGTCATTTACTTAAAAAGTCACATTTACAGTCATTTTGAGAAGTTTGATGTAATAATACTAAGGAAATAATCTGTGATGTCTTGCACTGGTAATTAGTCAATGATGTTTGCAAATCCCTGTCCATGTGAACATTTTCACCATTATTTCAAACGAATTATGCAGTTTAAAGATGAAAGTAACACTTCACTCACCTGTAAATCTTGAAACCTTATTTCTGGCAAATAGGTAATTTTATGGTGGGCACTTGTAATAAATATTTGGTTGATGATTGAGGCAACTGTAAGATATCCTATAAGCATGGTCCTTTCTTGGAAAAACAACTATATAAGCTATTTCATAAACAGTTGTCTCTCAGCTAAGCAGCAACCTTTGCTGTTTGTTCCTAAGACATGAGCTCATTTTTAAATTAATAATTATATCCAAAATAACTCTAAATTCTGAAGAAATTAATCCTGTAGGTGTTTTCTTTTTCTTTCCAATGCTTTTTGGTCATTTTAGGCCCCAGTTTTATACTATTTGTCTTCATAGTACTGGCATTTTGTTGACACTTTATAGTAGTTTTCTATTTTTGCCCATCTTTTTTTTTTTTACTTTTTTGATTTTAGAGACAGAGTGGAAGAAAAGGAGAAACATCAGTTTGTTGTTCTACTTGTTTATGCATTCACTGATTAATTTTTAAATTTATTTTTTATTTTTTTATATGTTTTTGGAGGTAGAGAGAGAGAGAGAGAAAGAGATATTGCTTTGTTGTTCCATATATGCATGTGTTCATGCATTCATTGGTTGTTTCTTGTGTTTGCCCTAACCAGGGATCAAACCTCCAACCTTGGCATATCGCAGACCAACTGAATTAGCCAGCTGGGGCTGCCCAATCTGGTCTATTCACCTCTAATTCTTTAGGTCTCCAGTTTCCAGGTTCTACCTACAACTTTTCTTTTTTATAGATTTTATTTATTTATTTTTAGAGAGACGGGGAGAGAGGGAGAAAGGGACAGAGAGAAACATCAATGTGTGGTTGCACTCATCCGCCCCCTACTGGGGACCTGACCTGCAACCCAGGCGTGTTCCCTGACTGGGAATCAAACCAGGGACCCTTTGTTTGCCAGGGCAGCACTCAATCCACTGAGCCACACCAGCCAGGGCCTTTACCTACAACTTTTTATGAGCCTGTTTATTTCACTTCTTTTTTTCAAAATTACTTTGACTCTGCAGTCTCTCATATGCCCAATTTCATGTGTTCTCTTCAAATCGTGTCCTACCTGAGGTCAAAACATCTTCAAATACCCATCTGGGTACAAGCTACCCTTGCCCCTTCAGTCCTCTCTCTGCTCCCTGAGGATTACTGTGTACTGCCAGCATCCATTTCATTTTGTATGACAATCACATCAACTCTACATACGAAACTTAGCTTTTGAAATTTCAATTTTGAAACCACATTCGGGGAGAAAATAACTTTCCCCATGCAAAACCCTTTTGCATGCGTGTGTTTCTCTCTCATGAAAAAGCTGATTCTGAATGTATATGTAATAGTGTGTGGGGAGGTACAAATGGAAATTACAAGTGAGTGAGCTAATTCATTGTGACATGTCAATTATTATCTTTGAGTTTTGCATTGTTTATACCTATGGAGATAATGACATTTTATTTGATTAAACATCATTCAAGATTTTTAGGCAAAAAAGATTGATCTCCATATGCTTTACCACATATACTAGTTTCTTCCTCCTGTATCTTCTATGGTTTCATCTACTAGGTGCAGAAACCTTGCTGCAAAGGAGTGTGAAAGTTGTGATTTTTCAAGCTGTATATTCTCTCTTTTTGTTATATGAAAGAATGCCATAAAGTGGTTTGACTGATTGAAGAGCCAATATCAAATACATTTTTTATTTAAAATGATAGAAGGAATTCCTAAAAACGTTATTGAAAAGTAAAGCATCCAGTATTAATAATGGCATTTAAAGTAGCAATGATAAATGTTGTTTTGCGAAGTGATTTATAATATAGAAATTGTGAAATGTAGTTTAACTGATGGGCTAGAACTTCAGGGTAATCACAAGCTTGAGTGGACTGACCATATCCTTGTGGGAAGGCATTCCTAAGCACAGTGGGAAGCTTTTCATAAGTAAATTTTGTGAGAATGTTCATGGACATACTCAGGACCGCAGATGAATAAATTCTGAACCAACATAGATGTCTGTAAGTGATTGAAGTGGGATTAAGTTTACTAAGCGATTGAGAATAATAAATTGGTAGGAGGCTTAGACTATGAAGAAATAAAAATAATTGTAAGTTATTACCGAATAAAAAATAAGTTAAATATTCAAAGTAGAGATTAAAACAAATTTCATTGCAAAATATTTTTTATGAGTTACACAGCTGTTTTTTATTATCAAGGTTTAGAAATGCATTTCCTATAATTCTGGTTTTTTCCTTTCTCCATGATAATTAAAAATAAAAATAAAAACCTCTCCTTTTATTATTGGAACACTGGTCCCTGTACCTACTTTGTCTTTTGTTTTTTCAGGTCTAGTTTTTATCTCCTAAAACATAGACTGCAAACTACAGAATCAGAATCAAGGGCAACAGGCAGGGTTGTGGTAGAGGATGGAAATAGGTATCAAGAATCTTTATTTTAAAATGTTCTTCATCTAGTTCTCATTGTACATCCAGGGTTGAAAACTGCTGCCAAAAACACATATTTATAAATGTCTACTATTCTCTTTACTGAATTCGGAAGGAAAACGTTCATATTCCAAACATGTCACAGTTCAGTGTATACAAATCAATTTCAAGTGTTTAATTCCCTCTGTTAAGGCCAAGGTGACAGTATAATACATTTTAGAAAGATGACTATAAAATTATTCTTTTCCTCTTTCTGTTTTAGCACTTACAGAAGTGAATCACAGGTGTCTGGAAAATTAGACTGTCCATAAATATCTGTTCATTGATCTATCCCTTTATTTGAATGTTGATTCTAGGAATACTTTAAATGTATTAGCAGATTTTCTTTTCTTATGTCCATGTACTGTGAAATATCTTGCGGTTATTTTATAATCTTTATTCTTTTGTCCTTCAATGTGGGCATAGTAGACTTTGAATATAATTATAAAGTCTGGAAAATTGAACACTTTCATTATTCTTTAGGAGTATTTTTTTGTAATAACAATATTTCATGCTTTTTTCTTCTAAACTATGTAGGCATCAATTTTTTTTAAAGGCTGGTTTTATTTAGTATTTGATCTTTTAATACTCTGCCAGAAAAAGAAAGAAAATTACACTTTATGACTGTTTAGGTGGGTATTATTTTTGGTTATGTTTAATAGAAGTATTTGCACTTTGACCAAGTATGCCTTCAAATAATAATGAATAAGAGCATGCCTACAGGACATAACCTTTTTGGTAAAGTACATATAATACTGTATAACCTTTTTATGATTTAAATATTTACATTTAACCTGAGTTATTTTATTGAGTAGCACCATTAAATGTATGTTAAATGCCAACTTTAATGTTTTACCCTCTTCAATTTAAAGGGATTTTTTATTACTCTTCAGTCTGTTTGTTTTTACCTGTCCTAATATGCCAGTAGCCATAAATTTCCCCAAGTGACTCAGTTAGCCATAGGTCACTGCATCTCACCACGTGGATATTCTCTGAGCCTCACAAGGAAGTCAGGTGGGTAATTCTCTGACTTGTGCTTTGTAAACTACATCATTGTCATTTCCTTACTTCTTCAGAGGCTTGTCAAACTTGGAGATCAAAACTCGCTGGCTGCCCTGTGCCTGTGCTGTCTACATACGACTGGGCTATCTATATGTAGTAATTCAAATACACCTGAACTAGGAAGTCTTAAAGGAAATAGCTCTATTGTGAAGACTCCTGTTATGTACCACTACCTCTCCCCGTCATCACTGTCTCTACCTCCAGGGCCTGAGTACAGTATCAAAAGGATCACTTTAATTCTTGACCATTTTTTATGATGGATAAGAATGCTATAAAAATCATATGACAAGAAATTACCCAAATCCATATTTTGAGTTACATCTCAGGTGTAGTCATTACCTATTTCTTATTATAGTTTCTGTTTCATTACTTTCTCATTTCTTGATGGTTGTACTTATTTCCTATCAATATTTATACGCACCTATTTGTAGTTTTCCTTCCCTTAATATTTAAATATTAGAAATAATTATTTTCATCTTAACTGTTCTCTTTAATAGTCATTAGTTACATTCTGAGAGATATCAGTTTCAATGTGTATTAAATGTGTAATTTTATTTTCACAAAAGATCTTATGATTTTTAGAATGATATATTTCGTATCTAGTTTTTGGAATGTCTCTAGATTTCTTCTAAGAGTTAAATTATTTCTTTCTTCCCCCACATTTCATAATTTACTTCATTGCAATAGAACTTAGAGTGATTGCTTAGAAATCATATTCTTTTCTTCAAATGATTCGATTTCTGACCATATAAACTTTTGTAATTATACTTAATGAAATATTTTGAAGAGGTTTAAGTCATCTTACTATATAGTGCCACCTCTATCCTAGCACCCCTGAAAATACCTCTTACATTTTTTATTGACATTATACCAGATTATAACTCTGTTTGCTTAATGGAGCTTAGCCTTCCCTGCACATGGATGAATGTCTTTGAAGCACACTTTTCCCGTAATGAAAACTCAACTGATCCCCGCCCTGCCTCCCACCTTTTCATAGCTTTCTCTTTTATTACTATATTGATGTTTCAGTATCTTGGAAGTTTAAATCCTATATTTTTATATCATGTGTAATTCATTTGTTTTCTTGTCTAAGACACCTAATCAATCTTTACTCAATTACAACATTTCAGCATTGTTCCTATGCTTTTCACTTTGGAGTAATTTTCTCACTTGCTCAGGAATATTGTTTTCAATGCCTGCTAGCTAAACCTCGCATAATCCCTTTGGATTTTGCCTTTTTGTAGTGACCTCACTTTATAAGGTTGTTGTTCAAGTAATGTACTTGAAATGAAGCAAACACTTTATCAGTTCTACTTAGTTTTTTTTTTTTAATTTCTTTAAAGATTTGTCTCAGTCAAAAGATAGTAATAGGAAAAATATTATAGTTATATTTCTTAGACTAGGGGATTGGGGAAAAGAGTGGAAAGCTTTGGAAGTAAAGTTCCTTTTTATAGGTACAGGAGCATCTGTCTCTAAATTATTCTAAATAAAAACCTGCTTTTAGAATAAGAAGCAACCACTGATCATCATTTGTTTCTTTTTGACAATATTTTGCAGTTTCTTCTCTCCCATGTGTAAGTATTACAGAAATGAATGTTTCTATCTCTGTATTTCTATAATTGGTGTTAAATGAGGAGCACAGTAGCTATGAGTATTATACTTCAAAAATAGTCTCATTTTGTTCTGTACATTGGTGTCCTTTATACTAAGTTTAATATAATATAATCTGATACTCATTTTTGTCACATTACTAATTTATTTTTCATAGTAGTTAGCTTAATATTTTCTTTCAGTGAAAGATTTTTTTGTTAGTGGCTTCATTTCTGTTAGAGAACCCTTTAACTATTCCTACACAAGCTGTTATTGGATGTAACCTTAGAAATTTTTTTTGTTTCTTATTTTTAAAAACTAAATTGTGATAACATGTTTTAAAATAAGAAACCCCATACAAAGCTAAAATAATGGGAGCTAGTGAAAATTTATTAATAGATTACTGCTTTTGAAGTTCAACTGATTTCTATCTTTTTCTTAGTTAAGCTACTAGGAAGGATATCACCTTTTCTTTTGTGTAGTGTTTGGTACTGCATAACATAAGAGCTCAAGGGGCTTAATCTAGTCATTTAATCACTTTTCCACCCCCCTCAGTCCTTGAACATTGTAGATTGTGTCACAAGGACATGATGATTTTCAGTGATGATTCTGTATGCACCTGGCTTGTGAAAGTTTGTCTGATTAATTGAAAATTATGAAAGAAAGATGGAGATCTCAAAAATGCATGGACTTTGATATCAAAATAAAACTTAGAGAAAATTTGGAAACTTAAAAAATCTAGAAGTTAATACTTAATATAAACAATGGTAATATAAATTATAGCTTATATAAAACCCATAATTTATGTAATTTTACTAATCAGTTATATAGAGTTCTATCAAAGTTAACCTATCAAATGGTCATTTACACATCAGCCTTATTATTGTTAGAAAACTCCTTTAGTACTTTTATTGGTGTCTTAGTTTTCGTCTCTCATTATTCTAAAAACTACCAGTAACTCAAAGTTCACAATGAAATGCGTTTTAATATCAGGTAGTGTTCAGGATATTTACAATATGAAAATTCAAAATGTAACTTCTTCAGCAAGCATTATTATAATTAATTGTTTTGCCAGCTGGTCATTTAGTTACTTAAATAGTCTTATCTCTGTATAATAAAGTAAATATTGTCAGGTATTGGGTATAAAAAAAATCCTTTAGCTTTTTCCTTATGGTAAATTTAGAGCTTTTATTTGCATCCTGTAAAGAGTCATTGTTTTTGTTTGATCTCTGAAAATAATATCATAGCAGTAGGCTCGCAGTAAAAACTTGTACTACAAATTAACTTTTCTGAAGCCTTCTCCTATCAATACTGAAGTTCAGCAACATTTATTCTAAAGGAGTTTGCTTTTCCTGGGAATCATCAAGGAGATTTATCTTGTTTAGTGAAGGTCACTGAAACATATTGGTATATGTTTGTCTATTTCAGGGGACTAGGAAGTTAATAAGAGATTACAATGTGTTGTTTAAACTACTCATTAAGCTAACTTTATTTTTTAACTCTTTCTGGCACTGACAAACCTGAACTAAATTTAAGTACATTTCGTTTTATTCTTAGAAAGTGATTTCCTCCAATTGTTTTCCTTTGTGGCTGTATTAGTTTCCAATGGGTGCTGCACAAATTTGGTGGCTTTGAACAACACAAGTTTGTTCTCTCCCAGTTTTGGAGACCAGAAGTTAAAAATCAGTGTAACTGGGTTGAGATTAAGGTGTTGGCAGGGACATGCTTTCTCTGTAGGGGAGAATCTGTTCCTTACCACTTCCAGCTTCTTGTGGTTGTTGACATTCCTTGGCTACTGTCTGTATCCTTACTTAGCCGCGTTGCATTGTCCTCTCTGTGTGAAAAATACCCATCTTCCTTCCACAATAAGGAGATATGTAATTGCTTTCCTAGATAATGTGCAAAATCTCTCCATTTTAAGATCCTTGCTTTTATAACATCTGCAAAGATCCGTTTTTTTTCCATGGAAAATATCATTCACAGATTTTAGGGAGCAGGATGTGGATATCTGAGGGGCCATTTTTCATTCTCCCCAAATGACAGAGATTTCTTTCTTCCATAACCTTACGTAATCTTAAGATAGGCTCAAGCAGGAACAGCAAACAAACAAAACTGTGAACAAATGTATACTCATAGGCCCATTGTTTTTACACAATATAATAGTAGTAATTTTAGTTCAATTAAAATGAGACTTAAGAGCTTTTTTGAAAATTTTATTAAGCTATGTTAAAGTTTTCATTGTATTGATGTATTTAAAATAATGATGTACTGTATTATTTGTAAATATTAAAAACATTTATTTCTTCAGGATTCTGGTCATTGGTAGAATCATCAGATTCTCCTCTAGAATATTATAATTGTCCTACTTAATTATGAGCTTTTGATTACTTTTTTCTAACACTTTCTCTTTTTGTCCCACACCCTTCTAAGTATCACTTAAGATAAATTGCAATATGTTCTGTATGTATGTGTGTACATTTGTTCTCTTTTTAAATATAATTATGTAGATATAAATATGTTTCAGTCACATTTTATACATGCAGATAGAATACTTTTATTCACATTACACATTGGTATGGCTGTACCCATTGTTTTGTATATTATGTATTTATATATGTCAGTTAATATTGTATATTTTATATACTTATGTATTTACATGTATATTTATACATATATCAATTAGATATGATATAACTTAGAAGTAATTTAAAATATTTATATTGATTAATAAATTAGAAATGACTTTGCTTGGTTATTTACCAAGCAAAAGGTTTACCTGTACCTCATTAAGTAGTTATCTTTATTAATATATATTTTAAACCATCCTTAAGCAATTGTTTTTTTGAGGGAAAAAACAACTATATCCTCAAAGCATATAGTTGTAATTTGGGTAGTATAATCTGGGAATATTGAATTATATTATTCAACATCTGTGTCTTCTCCCTTGGTCTTCTACATGTCCACCCATGAAACCCAGAGTTACATTCAATAGCATTTTCAAGAGTATGCTAGCACATCTAATCAACTGAATACATTCACTTTTTTCTGTAAAATTGTTGGTCATCTAAGGAGCATCTTATCTCAGTAATTTTCTAGTCCATAGGAGCAATACTTTTGGCCAGAAGCATTTCAAAATATACTCCCAGAATAAGTGAATACACACACACACACACGCATACACACACACACACAGAGTTCTTTTTTCTGTCTTCACTACTTTACCAAACCATTTCTCATAATGTATGTTATTTTATTTATTTATTTTCAGACACAGGGGAAGGGAGGGGGAAAGAGAAGGGGAGAAATATCAATGTTTGGTTGCACTCGTGTACCCCCTACTGGGGACCTTGCCTGCAACCCAGGTGTATACCCTGACTGGGAATCAAACTTGCGACCCTTTGGTTCACAGACCGCCATTCAATGCACTGAACCACACCAGCCAGGGCATATGTTTGAGTTCTAAATGACATTTTGTAAATAAAATTTGACTTCATACATTTCACTCAGTCAGTTTGGCTTTTGCATGGGTAGAAGTTTCATTTACTTCTTTATTTACTTTAATAATGTCTTTTGATAGTAACCTTCCATAACTCAAAGGTATAATTTGACTTATTAAAAAAAGAACCTGTTAACATTTTTACAGTTAATATCTAAAATGTTAATTTTATAGAATATCTATTTGCCTTATAAAATTTGTCATCATGGCATTATTTTCATTAGTATAGTCCTTTAAAGTGATGTAACATATTTTTAAAGTTTTATGTTTAACACTGTCAATATATTTAAGGTACCCGATATATCTAACATGCTTAGCACACCTCTCCAGTGTGTGTGGAATTACTTAATTCATCTATTTCCAATCCTTACTAAAATACTTATTTTTTTCTAATTATATAGAAGCTCTACAAGGGAAACGAAGTGATAACAATATAGAAGCATACAACTGGAAAACAGAAGCTATTAAAATCTCTCTATCTGTAGCCAACCAGCTCAGTATTTTTTTCTATCATTTTAAATATCTTAGTCTATGAGTTTGTGTGCATTTACATTAGGAAGATGCAGCACATTATTTTTTTATAGTGAAAAAAATTGCAACCTTCAATACAGGGTGAGGCAAAAGTAGGTTTACAGTTATTCATATGGAAAATAATACAGTAATTAATAAATAATGATATAATAATAAACTCTGTATTTCATGTACTTACAACAGTAAATATACTTTTTCCCCACCTTGCATAAGTCAGTCATTTAATTTTTAACAACTATACTTTATTCAGCCATTTTTTGCTAATAAAAGTAATACTAAAATTAATAGACAAAGGTATAGTTTTTTGTGCACATTTCTGATTATTTCCATATGGCAAACTTCTATAATTCAAATTGCTGAGTCATTGAGAATTATTTTTATAATATTTGATGCATATTGCCAAATTGCTCTTCACAACTATTATACTATTTTATACACATACCAGCCTTATATAAGACTTCCAATTTGGTATTACCACACGACCTCTTCTACTCACCAGATATGAGACTTATTATTATTGATAGATTAATCAAGCTAGCTCTTTTATTTTACTTTAAATATATTTTTTAATTTTTCAATTAGAGTTTGTTGACATGCAATATTATATTTTTCAGGTGTACAACTCAGTGACTAGACATTATATACTTTACTAGGTGATCACTCAGATAAATGTAGTACCCACATGACACCATATATGGTTATTACAATATTACTGATTATATTTTATATTCTGTCCTTTACATCTCCATGACTATTCTGTAACTACCAATTTATACTTCTAAATCCCTTTACCTTTTTCAACCCTCCCTGCAACCCTCCTCCCATCTGGCAACTGTCAATGTTCTCTATCTCTGAGTCTGTTTCTGTTCTGCTTGTTTGTTTACTATGTTCTTTTAGATTTCTACATATAAGTGAAATCATATGGGATTTCCTTTCCTTTGTCTGAATTATTTCACTCAGCACAGTACCCTCTAGTTCCATCCGTGTTGTTGCATATGACAAAATTTCATTCTTTTTTATGACTGAGTCATATCTGTTGCGTATATGCACAACTTCTTTATTCTTTCTTCCAGTGATGGACACTTAGGTGGCTTCTGTATCTTGGCTATTGTAAATAATGCTGCAATGAACGTATGAATGTATATGTCTTTTCAACATATGGATGTATTGGGTATATATGTCTTTTTGATTTAGTGTTTTGGGTTTCTTCATATAAATACCCTAGTTCTTTCTTTTCAATTTGCTACATAGCATGAGCCGTTTTGAGGTTGTAAACTAAATGATATAGAGCCTTATCGTGTAAAACTCTTTCACTTGAATTTGAACTCAAGAGAGCTAAAATCTATGAAGTACCCTCTTTTCACTCCCCCCATAAAAAATTTTTGTGGGCAAAGTTTAGTCCAGAGAAATTATATTCTTTATTTATTGGAATGTCTCTTATGCTTGATTTACTTAGATTATAATCCTCTTAGTTGGGTATCACAACCGTCTAGGAATAGTAAATCAAAAGCAAGGGGAGGTGTCTATTCTAGGCAAGTGTATTAGTTAGCAAAGTCTAAACTGCTGTGACAAAGGTACCTCCGAAATTCAGGGGCCTAAAGAGCAGACACATCAGTTTACCTTTTATGTAATGATCACAGATAAATATTCCAGGTTTAGTGAGAAGTTTTGTTTTACATATTCAGGCTATAATATTATTACTGAGAAAGAAGGGGGAAATTGGATAAAAAAGTGTCCACCCCCAAAAGCCACACTGATGGAAATAGCTAATAGATGTGTCTAATAGAAAACCCTAGTAGACTGATCGTTGCCAGAGGAGAGGGGGTGCTGGAGGACTGGGTGAAAAAGATAAAGGGATTAATTACAAATCGATACAGAGTAGTTATGGGAATGTAAAGTACAGCATAGGGAATGTAGTCAATAATATTGTAATAACTATGTATGGTGCCGGCTGAGTACTAGAAATATTGGGGGACCACTTTATAAAGTGTATGATTGTCTAAGCACTATGTTGTACTCCTGAAACTAATACAAAATAATACTGAATATAAACTGTAACAGGAAAAATAAAATTTAAAAAAAGAAGAAGACACTAATAGAAATGAAGAAACACAACTTTTGAAAAAGGTTGAAAGAGGTGTTCTGTGTGAAGTTACAACAGTTTTACCATTAAGTTTCCTAAGTATTCACGATTAAGCCAGGCACACTCTGGGATCTTCAATATGTGCAAGTAAGTGATGCAGAGTATATTGAAGAGCTAGTAACAGCCTGCCTTTGTAACAAATTGAGAAGTTTAAAATATGCTTTTATCAAGATGTTGTATAATAAAACCAGTTAATCCCCCCCAAATGTACGTATATTGAAGACTTTCAGTGAATAAGTAAATAATCTGTTGTCAGGTGTAGAATTTGATTTTATTCTACCTACTAGCTTATGCTAACCTGTTAGTGTTTCATCGATTGTGGCAGAAACACAGGATTCCCCTGTCTGAGACAAATGGTTTTATTACTCATGGTACAGAAAGCAGTATAAGCACCATATTTGCATTGGTCCCCCTTGCCTTCCAAGTTCCACAGGGTTGAAAATGTATGGTCCAGATGGCTGCTACTCACATGGTTGATTTGCCTCATAGCTGAGGAATATTCGCCTTGAGGGATCCATTGTTCTATAGCAAATAGTAATCAAGCTTGTTCTGTGTCTTCAAGGAAGGCATCTCATTTCTCAGGGCTGTTTGCTACATGCAACTGGCCCCTGTCAAGAATACTAAGGGCTGTGTATTCTTGGCATGCCAAGCGAAATATGTAGAAGTGTGGGAGAGTCTTAGTACTCTTTCTTCCAACCCCCACCACTCTGTAGCATCTGAAGACATTTCATGTGTACCGCAAGATAAATATTCCGAAGAATGAGGAAATCGTAGTCAGCATTAGGAGATTCTTCATGTTCTTAAATTTCAAATATTTCTCTATCAACAAATGTCTTCAAAAATAGTTACTCATTTATGTTTATCCTTAGGAGGAGTTGTAGTGCCATGTACAAAAGAGAGGAAAGATAGATGGGTGGATTAGGCAGAATGTTACTCAATGAAAACTGCTTTTTAGTATTTTATTTCTCCATAACCTATTCTGGATTGATGAGTGAGCTAAAGGTCCTTTTCTCAAGCTTATCACTGCTGCATATTACACTAGAAATTCATGTGGCCAACGGGACATATTTTGGGGGTTAAAATACTCCAGAAGTGGGTTGAATTTGTTTATTATTCATCTTTTTTTGTGATAAGTGCTAGAATAATAGTAATCCTTGGCTGTGATTGGCTTCAGTAAGTAGTAGACCTAATAAAGGAGAAATAATTGATTTCATGTAAGTTAGACATTCCTTTTCACCATGGACTTGCCTCCTCCATTCATCTAAATTATGATTTATTTTTATATCTGAGGGAAGTGCTGTGGCAGTCTGTTAAGAGTAAGGAAGTGAGTACCAGAAGTTCAGTGTTCAGCTTTTGGTCCTGCCACTTAGTGACTTTGGGATTTTTGGCAGTTTACAAAATTTCACTTAATATTTCTGTCTTAAATATTCTCTGGAATCAAGTGTAACATGGCTATGAAAGTCTTTTCTAAATTGTAGTACATTATACAAATATTTAATTGCCAAGAATTATGCAAACTTGATCATTTTTCTGTTAAAGGAAACTGAAGAATATGTCCTTTCTCAATGCCAAGAATATGCTATAGCTCCTAATCTGAACATTTTTGGTCATATGCTACCTACTTTTAGAAGGTTTAATTTAAAAAGAACTTTAAAAAAAGCTTCAATTTAAATCACCTGAACACTTAGTTCATGTAGCTTACTTTTTTATCTAACCATGTTGATCAATTCAGTCCTTTATTCATTATTAAATCTAAAATGATGGATTCTGTAAAAATTGTACTTGCATTTTATTCATATTTTTATTATTGATAGCAATAGTGATATTGTTGGCAAATAAAGGAATGGATGGCTAAAAGGTAAAATGTTTGGTTTTATATGGTAAAGCGTACTTGGAATAGGGTATAGAAGAATTTGAGAGGGGGGTAGAAAATATTTGTAGGGTACTGTGTGTGTGTTTGTGTGTGCACAATACAGGTATTAATCAAAGCCATTTTTCTCCTTTAGCTTCTTGAAAATGTTATAATTAATTACTATGGGAAGGAAAAGAAAGAGATGGTGATATAATTCACCTGTCACTTTTTTGTAATAGGGTAGGATTATTTCCTCCTGATGATTGATTTATTGACTGCAGTTCCCAAATAATATTCATGTCTTTTATTATCTACTGTATGCCGAGTTTAATTAACCACTCTAATGGTTGGTTTGCAATGATGAAAATTGCCAGAGAATCATAAAATATTGTAGCTAAAAGTTACTTTAAGGATCACATACTATAGCAGATGAGGAAAGCAAGGTCCATAGAATTTAAACATCTTTAAGGTCACACATCTGGATGGTAGTTTAGATCCTTATGGTCATTCCTCCTTTTCCGACTTGCAGCCGTGCTCACAAACTATTTCTCATAAACTATTGTGCATTATCTTAGTTTTGAAGTATTTTAAAACAATAACATTTTGTTCTCTTTTTAGGTTGTTATTAGGAGTAAAAGTGGAGAGATTTTGTATCGTATTTCACCGTGGGCGAAGTATGTGGCTCAGGAAAGTGATAATGTGATTTATGATTGGATACACTGGGATCCAGAACACACATATAAAGTGAGAACAACAAATCTTCTAATAAATGCTTGTTCCAATATTTTTAGGACAATTAATTTTTACTTTTATAACTTTTATAGTAATGTTTAAGTTTTCTCCTCAATACTTGTTTAATATTTTATGTCATACTGCATGTGTTTACATATATCAGATTCTATTATCTATAACCCATAAAGTATAAAAGTGATTTTTTTCTAATCATGTGTTTCAGAGGTTGAGGGGAGAAATAAAACTAAATCTCTATGTAGTGACCTGGAAGGAATACTGATTGTTTTTAAAAATCTTAACCACAGATTCTGATTCATCAGAGACTCTTCAGTGATGTAGTATTTCCATTGTCATGGATTAGAAGCAGGAGCAGTGCCCTTAAGAACAAAGAATAGTGAAGACATTTCATGAATGTATTAGTTAGAGTAATTGTTAAGGCTGTTTTATTCGCAAGAGTTACAGGTATCTTTGAACTCACTTTTCCATCCTTTAGGTTACTGGAACTTGTTGGTAAGTGCTTGGCATTTAATAATTATGTATGCATTTCACAGCTGTTGTCTTTTCTCTGAGGCTTAGGCTTAAAAGATGTCTTCACTCAATGGTGAGGCATAGCCGTTACATGATTGCTGTTTTAAAACAGGTTCATTAACATGATTCCAAAAAGGATTTTTTTTTCTCAAAAGAAAATTTAATGATTGTAACCAGTCTTTTTTTTTTTTAATATGTGAAAACACTTCCAAATATTCGACTGAGTTGATTTCACCTTTTCATGTAACATGCTTAATTGGCTAGTGTCATACCTGCATTCCTGTTCTAATTGTATACCTAACTTTATATTCTGTAGTTTAAGCATTCCAGACCAAAGAAGCCAAGAAGTCTACGAATTTATGAATCTCATGTGGGGATTTCTTCCCATGAAGGAAAAGTAGCTTCTTATAAACATTTTACATGTAATATACTACCGAGAATCAAAGACCTTGGTAAGTAATAACTGTGATATTTATTCAGATAAAATTTTAATGAATCTGTTTTCTTATTAGAAAAGCTAATTCCAAATGTCTCTTTTTGTGTTGAGATTAAATATGTAATAGAAATGCATTTTATTTTAGGTTTCTCAAATTACCCTGTAACAGCGATAGTATAGAAAAGAGAAATGGGATACAAATAACAATTCACTATATTATTCCAATTACAATCTTAAGTAATGTGAACTAGTAGCGTGCAAAATTGTAGCTATGTAGCAAAATACATAAGCATAGTTAGTTTTTTATAGGAGAGAAGTTTTATCATTCAATGGTCATTGAATAAAGCCTGTTCATTTTAGTTTCTTAGGGGAAAAAAATTGTACATTTGTAAGATGACTGGAACTCATTTTTATGTTAGAGTCATTGTACATATGGCTCTTGTCTGGATGACATTTTTGACAAATATTTATGGTGCACCTTCTGTGTGAAACAATTGTCGTAGGTGTTTGTGTTTGGGACTGTAATGACACAAGCCCTGTCTTCACGAGAATAACCAGGAGAGGGAATCACTATTCTGCTGAATTATTGATTCAGTAAGCTTTAAACCTATTCTTTTTCTTTTTATAGCTATGATTTTTTTTTAATCATTTCACAGCATATTAGCACTTGCTCCAATGGCTAAGCAGGAAGAGAAAGTACATTTAATTACTCTGCTTTTGCTAGGCAGCCCAAGTGTGGCAACTGGAAAGTTTCGTAATTCATGGTTAAAGTTTTTAGCTATACATGGATTGTAATTATCTGTGATAATGAGGTTAGTTTCCAGAAACCAAAATTAAATAATGTATGGAGAACTTAACAGTGATTATATTTAATAGATATTATATTAAAATTGTTATATGTGCTGTTATTTTATAATTTAATAAATGATTTATGACTTTGTTCTTGTAGAAGTTTCAGCAGAGTAAGGAGCCTCTCATTTATCTTTGTGTTTGAATTACCTAGGCCAGTATTCTGAACATAAATAAGTCTAGGAATGATTAATACCATAAAATTAACTATAAAACTATAAATTGTTGCTTGATTATGAGAATAATATTTATTGTATAACAGAGAAATAAACTGCAAACTTTCTATTTTGTTATGAAATATGTAATTCATTTATGTTATCTGAGTTGTGTGGTGTGTGTATGCACACCAAGCCAGGTAGAGTTAATTTCATTTTTTTTTGCAGTAAAAAAACAAACAATTATCAACTTTTCAGCAGATTATGAACCATGGAGTTTGTTATTTTTTAAACTTATCAATTTTAATTCTGAATGAGAATGTGTAATTGTTCCATTATTAATTATGTACTGAAATATGTGTATAAGAAGCTACATTTGCCCGAATTGGACTTTGAGAACAGGATAAGAGTATTTCTGTACATTTTACAGAAATATAACTTACATAGCAATCAAATCATTTTTGAAAATTACACCAAATTGTACTTGGAGGAAAAAACCCCCGATTATTTAGTGTTTTTTTTTTTTTTAGAACAATCCTTTTTACTCTAATTTTTGCTTATATTCATTCATTTAGACTAGGGTCAAGATGCACTAAAATCATATACCAGGAAACATTTAACAGAGGAGAATGTAAAACGGCACAGTTTGTGTTTTAAAAGTATAAATAAAAACACATTAATAAATACATTTAAATATTATGGATTTTTTAAAAGCAGTACCTACCTTTTTGAGCCACTTCATTTAGTGTTAGAGCAAAACATTTTCAGATAGAGAAAGGAAGGTTGTATGAGTGTACATGTATGTGTGTATGCTCACAGATACACACAGGCAACTTCAGAGTAATTTAATAGGTGCAAGAAATAGTAGAAATAGAAGAATTAATGCCAACTCTGTAACAGTTGCTTTGTGGAAAAATGGATTTGTTGCTATATCTTATGCTATATTGTAGAATAACTGAAATATAAGGAGAAAAGTAAAATGAAAAGCACGTGGCATGCAATTGGTTACTTTTATTTAGCATTCATCATCTTTAGTATGAATATTACAAGTACAGCTGAAGTTTAGCATATGGAGATTTCCATCTTTAATATTCTAAATCCAAATTAAGGGTCTATTTGCATATAATTTATTACTTGTTAAAATGAAGACATTTTAAATAGCTAGTTAGAGTATAACTCTCAAGAACTAACTGTCTGATTTTGTTAGAAGGTCAGACAAGCAAAAGATATTAAAGTAGTAAAACTTTTCAAAATGATCAGGTCATTCATATGTAAATGATTATGTGTAAAATTTAATGTCTTTAGAAGAAAGATTCTGTGTTTATATATTTTTTTATTCTTTTTTAAAATGTGGTTTTAACCTCTGACCTTGGGGCATATAGGATACAACTGCATTCAATTGATGGCGATCATGGAACATGCTTATTATGCCAGTTTTGGTTACCAAATCACAAGCTTCTTTGCAGCATCAAGGTAAAAGGAAAGACCCATTGTATCCATTCTTTTTTGAACAAAAACAAAAAATATATAGCTTATATTTTTTATGATGTCATTTTGTAGCCTATTTTAGGGTGAACGGAGTTAATGTAAGTTTAGCATTTTTAATATTATAGAGTTTCATACCATCTAGCCTTAGAGGTTGGCCTTAATTTAATGTGGCTTTTCATGAAATAATTTCTGATAAAGAATATTCAGTTACTTGCTGAAATTTTCATGATTTGGAGGCCCAGCCATTAGTCAGAAAATCATGTCTTACAGAAACCATTATTGCCAGAGTTCACATCTTTTTATAGAAGAAGATTGACTCATGTAGGAAGGTGACTGAGGAGCCCATTGGTAGGACATATACTGCACACAGAAGGACTGTCCTTCCCAGGCTGAAAGCTAAGAAATGGTGCCTTCTCTGCAGAAAGACACAATGGCTTCTATGTAGTTGAAGATGTACTGACCAGAATGACCGCAAGTTGAGCATGTCTAACGGTGTCTCGGCCTCATGGCGAATATACTGAGGTAGCATAGAGATTTTAATCTAATAATCATACATATCATGATTTCTATCTGTAATAGAAGCAAAGAAGAAAATACCAGGGTGCTATAATAGCATAGAATCAGAGGTCTGATCAGATTAGATTAGTTATGAACTGATGTTAGTACTGAGATCTAAAGCATGATTAAAAGTTAACTTGGGAGGAGTGAAGTGGGAATAGGTAGATAGAAATCAAAACAAAACAAAACAAAAGCCCCTTTATTCATTTACCTACTTTTCTTTCTTGTAGTTTTTCTTGAATACGTTACCTTTATTTACTCTAATTCCTCCACCTTTCTTCTTTCTTAAACTAATTCCAAGGACCCTTCTCACCTCTTCACTGCAAGTGCTCTTTTCAAGGGTCCTGATGGCCTCCACATTGTCAAATCCCAAAGATAAGTTCTTACTTACTTGTACTGTCAACAGCGGTTGGCATAATTGGTTACTCCTACCTTCTTGGAACTTTTTTTTCCCGTTGGCTTTTAGAATATTTACCCCCTATTGTTTTTCCCACCTTTCTTGATGTTTCTTTCTTATTTCCTGTGCTTCTTCTGACCAGTAAAGATTGTTATCTACCAGTACTCAGCCCTTGGCTCCATTCTCTTCTCTGTTTATGTGAAGCACCTTGGGGTCTCATCAAGTCTCATATTCTTATGGCTTAAATACACTTTATATACCATCTCCCAAATTTAACCCTCTAGTTCTGACCTCTGTTCTGAACTGCAAACAGTGTCTGTTTGACATTCTGGTATTTAATACTTACCTAATACTTAACATGTCCCAAATTAAATTCTTGAACTTATCTTCCCACCTCCTCCTCAAGTCCTCTTTCCTAGTTCTGTAAATGCCATCTTCACCTTCCAATTGTTTAAGCCAAAAACCTTTGTGATATACACGACTCCTCTTTTCTGTCTCTCTAGCTCTAGCTATCATAAAATTGAGCCATCTGTAATTTCAAAATGAAGTTACAGAGTACTGCTAGTACTTCAGCTGCTAGTACTCTGTTCCAAGTAGCTGTTCTGTCTTACCTCAATTATTTCAGTAGCTCTTTAACTGGTCACCCTATTTTCTCTTATCCTCCTATGCTTTCCCTCGTCTTCTCTCCCTCCATAAACATGGACTACTTTCTGCACAGTGGCCAGAGTAAACGTTTAAAAAGAAAAGTTAGGTCATGTTATTCTTTTGCGAAGAACCCTCTAATGAATCGCTTTCAGAATAAAAGCCAGAGGTTTTATATTGGCCATAGTACCCCGTGTGATTTGGGTCTTGGCTGCCCCTCTGGTCTTAACTCTTGTTCATTCCCCTCCAGCTACAGTAGCATATTTGCTGTTCTTCAAATGCCCCAAGCTCATTTCTGTCTCCAGTGCTCTTTCTCTCTGAACACTCTCTCGTTAACTATTCACGTGCCTTGCTCCCTGCCTCTTTAAGGTCTTTGCTTAAATATTGCCTCATGAAACTTTTGCAGCTGTCCTTATTTAAAATAGCAAACCTGCCCTTCTTACCACTGGTTTTGCTTCATTTTTTAAGGTAAGTTGCTGCTATCTGAGAGTCCATATATCTTGTTTATTTATTTGTTGTTTCCCAACTAGAATGTGAAGTTTATAAAGGCAGTGGTATTTATTTTGTTCACTGCTGAGTCCCCAGAGCATAGAAAATTTCATGACATGGTAGACAACCTAACCAGTATTTGTTAAACAAACAAATGAATGAATAAAACTTTACTGCTGTTCATTGAACATGCTGTTCAGTGAGTGAAAAAAGGCTTGGTGACCAGGATAAGGAGAAGAAAGCGTAGGATGTCATAAGTCTGGAGTTATTGGAAAGAGCCACATTAAGCAGTGCAGTAGGTCATGAGTAGCACATCGATATTCATCCTAAGAAGATGATGTAATCTTATTTGCATTTTTAAACTATAGGTCTTGCTGCCCAGTGGAGTTGGCTATTAGGAGAACTGCTGTGTTCTAAGCACTGTGCTGCCCCATCCATGGGAAGCCAGTTAGGCATAGCCCCTGCTCTCAAGGAGCATGTGGTAAAGCAAGGAAGAGACCCAATAAATGATCGTAAGGGTGACCATTTAAAAGACAAAGATGATACTGTGGAAAACAGGAATGCTGAGATTTCATGTAGATTAAGAAAGGACTTCCTCTTGGGTGTGAGTTTTTCCTGTCTTTTATGTAAAGTAGAAAACTACTTTTAACACAAACACTTGTGTGCTGTATATTTTCTGCTTGGGTGGTGACATACATGACATTTTCTCTTGGCCTGTTTGTACTTGAGCATATTTCAGTTTAGGAATAAGTAAGTGCAGGAGGGATGGCTTCAATCAAGGCCCCAAAGACTTTCAAAGGTATACCCTAAGAGTTCGCCCAACCCCAACCATGTACGCTCCAAGAGATGGTCGTGCCTATGAACAGGAATGACCATGCTCCTGGGATTAGTTAGACTTGAGATGGAAATCAGAAGCTCTGAGTATAGAGAAGTAGGGTTCTACAATCTAACGACTCAAAATGTGAATTTTGGGGAGGATGTAAATCTACATTTAATGGCTTGGTTGAATTTTTTATTGAACGCTTTTAAATTTGCTCAATAACAAATATTAAGCAACTTTGACTTTTAACTGTTGTATAACATTTGCATATTTAAAGTATGTAGTACAGTGCTGGTAAAATAAATGATTCACAGTAAATGATTGGCTATGTGCTTTAAATATGATGTAATCTTGCTTTTGCTGTGTTCTTTGTCTTTAGTCGTTATGGAACTCCTGAAGAGCTAAAAGAACTGGTTGACACAGCTCACTCAATGGGTATTACTGTCCTCTTAGATGTGGTTCACAGCCATGCTTCAAAAAATTCAGAAGATGGATTGAATATGTTTGATGGGACAGATTCCTGTTATTTTCATTCTGGACCTAGAGGGCATCATGATCTTTGGGATAGTCGATTGTTTGCCTACTCTAGGTAGGTAGATATAATGTTGAAATGTTTTCTTTGTTTAAAATTAAATTTAAGGGATTTCACTAAATTCACTGTATGTGTACCCTCTCACTGATATTTAATTTCTTAAAATTAGTTTTTATAATTTTATAAAGAATGTTTAATATACTTATAGAATTTAATTTGTTTTGTATAACATATATTCCTGGTAAGTTGCGTTAAATTTTAGTTTTACAAATCCTTTGACATTTAAAATATATTGGTTATATTCCCATTTAAAAGGGTTAATGTGAAGCACTTTTTAATATCAAAAAGACTACTTTATCAGGTTGAATTAAACTTAGAAGTCTCCCTTTAATAAAGAAATACACGTTGTTTTAAGTAGGTTATTTTTAAAAATCATACTTCATGTTTTGCTATCTAAATAATATCACCATGTTTTAGACTGCAGCTAAATAATTATAACTATATTAACCACTAATATTTATTAGTATGTAAAAAATATGTCAAGTATGGTGCCAACAGTTTTAGCTATATTAGCTACGTATTTTATTTATTCCAAATAGCAAGTCTACTTATACACGGTAAGTACTATTTTTATAGCCACCTTACAGGTTGTAAACTAAGGCATAGTGTTGAAATAATTTGGTAAGATTAAACACATCTCTGACTTCTTTTGCCATCTGACTAGAAGGGTGTTTTAGGTGAGTAAATCTAAATAGTGTGATATGGCAAAAAATAAAGCCAAAATACTCTAAATTTGTGTCTATTATTTATCATAAGTAAAAATATAAACAAAATCATTATCGGGCATATTAAATGTAGCAGAGTGTCAAGTAATAAATAACTACTTTTTTAAAATAATAAGTGTTTGAATAGAATTTAATGAAATTTTTGGATGTTTTATATTATATAAACATTCACATACCTGGAAAATGAGTAGCGTAGAAAAATGGTTAAGCAAATAATTCATTAAAATGAAGAATTCTTATTTTTAGTACAAATTAGATGACTTATATAGATGAAATTGTTTCACTACACTCTTTTCTTAATATCTTGTACAAGTGTGTATTTCATAGCCACATAGGAATCACTCACACCAGATGAAGCAGCATAATGTATGAGAAAAGACATAAGAAGCAAAAGCTGGTGGCAGGGTTCCAGGCCTAGCTTCACTCTAGTATGAATCAATTAATCATCATTTCTCAGGTTTTTCATTTTAAGGAAGAGGTAGAGTTGGGAGCTAATAACTTTTTTCCATAAAAGTATTTTATATTTCGATTACTTTTTTGAACATTGCCTTTTATAGTATGGAATTTATAACAAGTAAAAAGGACTGAACACTGCTGTGCTAATTTTGTGATATAACCCCAATAATTACATTATTGAGTAAATCTTATAAATGTTGATTGTGGACAAGGAGTACAATTAATTAAACTCTCCAGTTTATATTTGGATAAGAGTTAACTCTGTCCTATAGAATCGTGCTTTATGAAATACATTAAGTATTTAAATTTGATTATAAAACAATTATTTTATAGAACTGTATCTTAAAAAGAAATACATTGAGTAAATTTTATGTATAAAATTCTTAATTTTATTAAAATATTTTATAATGTATTTTCTGTACCATAAACCCTTGAAGTCTAAAGTTATCGATTTTTTAAAGAAAAGGGATTATACATAATTGTTCTAAAATTTTTTACTATAGAGATCAAGACATAGTTATCATTTTTGTTTAATCTATGGTTTCTTTTGTTATTGAATTAACTATTAACCTTTCTCAGGTGCTTACATTTGGTAAATAACATATTACAGTTTTAGCATATTATTATTTTTATTGTTACTATTTTTGACTTTGTTATGTCATATAGGCTTAGTCCTCTGTAAATATAGTTCCACTTAAAATGAATTTCTATTATTTTAGATGTTCTTTCTAAATTTTCCAATTTTTAAAGAATTAGTATTTCTTATATAGCTTTATAATATTGGTTATAACATCATTAAATACTATCTGTATTTACAAGCCAGTGTATATCACTAAAGTTAAACAACTTCTTACATATTTAAATTCTTCAGTACATAAAGTTTTACATACTCTTTGACTTCTCAATACTATGTGCAATTTATTGAAAGCTTTATTGACAAAATTTGTATTATTAGCCTGATGACGTTTATCAGGTTTCTTACATTCTCTTTCTTCTATTCTTATTGACTATAGCATATGTAGTAAGTATAGCATTGCTTTGGTGTAATGCTGAAACCATTTCGTAATCAGCATTCTTGATTCAAATTCTACTCTGCTCTTTCAGTTATCTAGTGCTGTGTAACCAACCAGACCAAAATTTACTTCAGACAATGGCAATTGTTTATTTCATTTCTATATCTACAGTTTAGCCATAGTTCAGCCAGAACAGCTCTCTTTTTCATGTTGTGTCAGTGGAGTGACTTCAGTAGGAGGTGGAGCATTCACTTTAAAGATGGTTTACACACATAACTGACATTTGTTGCTGGCTCTCAGCTAGGAGCTCAGCCATGACTCTGGGTGAAAAGGGCTTCAGTTCCCCCTATTATAACCCACTCCACTGGTTGCCTGGGTACCTCACAAGAGTGAGGGTTTCAAATGACAGGCATGAAGGCTGCCATTTCTTATGGTCTGGATTGGGAAACTGACACACATCATTTCTGTTATAAAGTATTGGTCAAACGAGTACAGATTCAAGGGATCGGGAACATGGACTCTTCCTTTCAATGGAAGGAACATGAAAAAATTTTAGGGCTGTGTTTTAAAATCCCCACATCTAACAAGTTGACCACATGCACTGAATATGACACTTCCCAAATTCTAAAGAGATGTATTGCAATATCTATCCATACTATTTCTCTCACCAGCATTTCTATTGTAGAGTGTTATGTCTAAAATTGGCAATTAAAAAAAATTTATTTTTCTTTTAAAAATAACACTATTGTCAATAATTAGAAAACTTATAAAGGCACGCAAAATCCAATACAAACTTATTATTCTTTATAAATGTAAATAACATATATGGTATGTAAGTGCCTGTAATGAATATCCCTTACATGCACGTGCACATCAAAACCCAAGCCATCACTATGACCCTTCCCATAGAATAGCTACTCTGCCTATAATTTTAGGTTTGTTCCTTATCCGGATAAACTCAGAAAGTATAATGCATATTTCATATTCTAAAATATGAGTTATCTTCTAACCATTACCTTTGATATGTTGATTAATATTATACTCTCTTGAAAAGTATATATGAAAATGGTACATGGTGTCACTAAGGCCCAAGCCTCCTTTTTAAAAACTTGTAATAATGTTTGAAATTATTATATTTCCTGTTTGAAAAAAATGATCTTATATAGAATCATCTTCTGTAGAGATATGTTGCTGATGCTCATTTCATCCTATCTATATGTCACAACCTGTCACCATTTATAATCTCTGATTCAAGTGCCATCATCAAAGTTATCTGAATTAAATCTCATTCTGAGTAATACCAGGGATCCTGATTGTGCTATGTCATTACCTGCTATGAATAAATTTTCAATCAGGAGCTGCCCATGTTTTAATTTTCTGTCTACTTGGCTGAACTGCCTTCTAGCTCTGCTAAATTACTAATGACAGTTCATAACCAAGATTGGGTTGTCCTTCCTTTAGTTGGTAAAGTGAACTTTCTGACAAATCTATCACCCCTAAGTTTCAGAACTTTCTAGACTAAGAAATAATGGATATAACCTAGAAATATTAGTTTTAAATTCTGTTTGCTTATGTACCTGGTACTACATAAGCACACTTGATAGAATGACAAGACAACTGCAGATTTGTTGAGCTTAAACAATTATTTTACCTTAACTATTACTACAGCTTCAAATGAGTACCTTTTCTTTGTTGAGTATTTCTTTCAAAGATAACATGTTGAATCTCAAAGGACATAGTAGAGCTAATGTTTATTTTTTTCCCTGGAACTTTAGATTCGTGTGCAAAAGTAGTGTAATCAAATACCATGTGTTTATAATGTGACAGCCATTAGGCAGGAAGATACTTTAATCTTAATCTTGAGTTATTAGAGTTCCTTTCAGAAAGACAAGTGAATCCATTTGCTTTTTTAGTGTCATAGCCACATTGTATAAAATACCCCTAATAAAGACACTGTAATATTTGGAGCTTCTGAATCATGCTAAGTAAGCTTTTCCACAGGTTAGACTGTAGAAGGAAATTCATGGGTACTTTTGCTTCTTGGAATGAATAATTTGGACCTTAAATATTCTTATTGTATGGTGTGTCTTTTTTAGTTTGATAGTATAGTGTATTACTTTTATTGGTTTTGAATGTTAAACCAATCTTAAATTCCTGGGATAAACCTTCAAGAATGTAAGTGCTAATATTCTAAACAAACGTTTAGCATAATGTATATGACACTACATTGTGACAGAATCAGTTCTTAATGATGAATTTTAACCTAAGGCTTATTGTGCATTGATATATTAGCTTTTGAGTGTATGACACCCTCATGATCAGCAAGATATTTAAATACTAAGCATTCAGGACATGATTAGAAAGCTCTAAAATTATTATTTTATTTTATTATTTCTTAAATCTTCATTTTATTTTTTCCCATTGCCATTTAGTTCCTTTATACTCCCTTCCCCCAGCTATCACCACACTGTTGTCATGTCCACAAGTCCTTTTTTCTTTTTGCTCGATCTCACCAAAGAACTTTAGTCTTTTGCTACTTTGTGCTTTCTAAAAAGCAAAAACAAAAAGCCATTTGCCATCTGGTGAAATAATTGCTCTTTTGGCTGTAGTAAAAATAACCAAAGTAACACAAAGGAAATCGCACAGGAAAGGTAAAATGTGTACAGCTGCTTCTATTAACAATTTGTTATTATGTGGAAAAGTTGTAGATTTATATATTCTAGGATGCATCACTAGATATATATGCTTGGGAAACTTCTAAGCATATTCTTATTGGAAGTTTGGGACAAAATAAAAATTTTTAAAAAATCACTCCCTCAGGGTAAAGGTGACATTTTAACAATTAATTGGAAATAACTGCTTTCAAAGAAAATTTGTCTCAGAAAAAACATTTGGGGCAAAATATCAAGGAAAAGTGTTCATCATTGTGATTTTATTTCCACAAATGATTTCTGTCTTAAAAGTTCTTTTATTTGCATACACATGAATCTTGCAGCAGTTTTTGCAAAACTTTTAAAAATAGTTCCACTTATAGTTTATCCTAAGCCCATTGGCTATAAATATAAATGTTATTATAAATATAAATGATCATTTTATGGTCACTTGGCAAGATCGCCTAGCTTTGGGGAAAATGAAAATATACAAACTAAATTTCATGAAAGATGATAGTTGGTGAAGGGAGTTGAAAAAAAGTTTTATAATTTGATAGTCACAGCATTGATCCTTTCCTTTCATTTATATTTATGTATTTTAGTAAGCTGTTATAGCCAGGACAATCATTAAAATCACATATTAAAATAATTTCAGCTTTAACCACATCTTGATTATTTTATCTTTATTTTAAAATTGGTTTATTTGTATATATAAGTTTACAATATGCTTATATATGACCAAAATGATAAGTATATAAAATTTAAAATAAGTACATATATGGAAGAGTGTACTAAAAAGCTTTTACTGATAGGGCACACAATCAAAAAAGTTTACAGATCATTGAATTAGACTATTGCTTAGTTAAATTAAGGTAAACATCAAATATATTTTTTAAAGAAGAAAATCTTTTCTGATCAATTTATAAATTTATTGATTTGTTCATTTTGATAAAAATACTCAACATATACTCTATATCATGCCTTTTTAATTTTTTTATTTTTCCTTTTTATTGAATTTATTGGGGTGACACTGGTTAACAAAATTAAACAAGTTTTAGGTACACAATTCTACAACAAATCATCTGTACACTGTATCGTCTGTTCACTAACCCAAGTTGTCTCAGTCTGTCACCATTTATCCCCTCTATACCCTCTTCCACCTCCCTCGCCTGCCTCCCTCCCAGCACCCACCACACTGTTATCCATGTCCATGAGGTTTTTTTCTCTTTTTTTCTCACTCCCTCCATCTATTCTCACTTAGCCCCCTACCTCTCCCAGCTGTCAGCCTGCTCTCTATGAGTCAGTCTCTATTTTGCTTGTTAGTTCAGTTTGTTCATTAGATTCCACATACGAGTGAAATGTGGTATTTGTCTTTCTCTTACTGGCTTATTTTTACTTAGCATAATGCTCTCCAGTTCCATCAATGCTGTTGCAAAGGGTAAGATTTCCTTCTTTTTTTTTTTTTTCAGTCAGAAAACCTAATTTATTTTATTTTTTCTATTGTTGTTCTATCACAGTTGTCCCAATTTCCTCCCCCCACCTTGCTCTCCCCTGCCCTGCCCACCCCTCACTCCCATAGTCAGTCCCCACTCTGTAGTCCATGGTCATGGGTCCTTTATACGTATTCCTTGAGTAGACCCTTCCTCACTTTCCCCCATTATCCCCTACTCCCCTCTGGTCATTGTCAGTGTGTTCCTTCTTTCCATGTCTCCGGTTCTATTTTGCTCATTTGTTTTGTTCATTAGGTTCCACTTATAGGTGAGATCATATGGTATTTATCTTTCTCTTACTAGCTTATTTTACTTAGCATAATGCTCTCCAAGTCCATCTATGCTGTCACAAAGGATAAGATTTCCTTCTTTTTTGTAGCCAAGTGGTAGTCTATTGTGCAAATGTATCACAGCTTTTTTATCCCTTCACCTACTGATAGACACTTGGACTGCTTCCAAATCTTGGCTATTGTGAATAATGCTACAGTGAATATAGGGGTACATATATTCTTTTTCAATTAGTTTTTTGGTTTCTTCAGATAAATTCCCTTCTGTGTCTCCCCATTTGGGCTGCCTCTTTGTGTTTGTTTGTATGTATTAGTGAGATCCACTATGACTCCAGGTGCTGATGGGGTGGCCTTACGTAGTAGCTGTCTTGTGGGGCCCAGCGGTGTGGTCTCCTTGATTACCTGAGCTTAGTGCTTCAGGAATGTCCCTTGTATGGGTTATGTGGGCCCTTCTTTTGTAATTGAGTCTTTTTTAAAAAGATTTTATTTATCCTATTTTTAGAGAGGAGGAAGGAAAAGAAAAAGAGAGGGAGATAAACATCAATTAGTTGCCTCTTGCATGTGCACCAACCAGAGACTGGCTACAACCCAGGCATGTACCCTGACTGGGATTCAAACCAGAGACCTTTTACTCCAAGGGGCTACACTCAACTAACTGAGCTATGCCGGTTGGGGCTATAATTGAGTCTTGATTGCTGTTGACCCATTTGTGCATGGGATCAACCCTCAGGCTGGCTGGCTATAAGGCTCAATGCTGACTAAGGTGTGTGAGCTGCTGTGCATTTGCTGACCACACAAACGGAATTCACCTCAGCAGGGCCCTGTGCCTGCTGAGATCTCCCTTTGGATATGCTGCTTTTAAAGCCAATTGGATCCTGCTCTGATGATGCCTGAACTGGCCACTGGGTGTGCTGGTTCTGGGCCTTTTGGGAGAGATTCTGATGCAAACCAATGTAAGCCACTGCCTGTGACTGGCCCGTGCAACCTGTTTGGAGCTACAAGGTTGTGTTTGTGCCTGCATGTGTGGTGGACAGACAGGCTGCACACCAAGGCTGGCTTTTACTAACACTGAGCCCGCTGGTAGGTCAGCAACAGTCCCAAAGCACCCAGAGATCCACCTCCACTTGCCTCTGCATGCTGGCTGCCTTTTAGGTCCAGTCACTGAGAAGGCCTCTGTCTGTCCTCCTCAACGGGGTGTAAGCTCCACAGAGTGGGGCAAGAGGGAATCCAGAGAGTGGAGTTATTGCTTTTCCCTAGCCTGATGCCATAAGGGGGGGGTGTGCTCCACCCAGGAAGGATGACACCTGTGCTATGGGAGAGTGATTTAGCACAGGGATCCTGCCATCTGTTTCGTCAGCTGCCTCTGCAGAGCCATAAACCCTAGACAGTCCTCATGTGACTCTAGTTTGCTCTACCCTCCCTCTGCTGGAGCCCAGGGTGAGTGGCTACTAATGAAATCTTGTCTGTTAACTTTGTAAAAGGGTGCCTGTGTCTCCAGCAGACTCCTACCTGTCCCTGGTGGACAGAAACCCTGGTGCTTTTCACAGCCAGATATTATGTGGACATCTCTTGCTGGCTCTGGTGCTCTTGTCTGGGAAGCCCAGCATGACCCCACCCTTCTCAGGGGGATCTTCCCTGCCTGCTGCTAAGATATCCCTCTAGAACCTCAGATACTGCCCGGGGTAGCAGGGCTAGTACTCTTACCATCTCTTCTTCCTCCCAGTTTCAGTGTGGCTTCTTCTGTAAATCCTTGGTTATAAGGCTTCTCTTCAGCTAGTCTTCAGTTGATTTATTCGGGCTAATTGTTCTATAATTTAGTTGTGATTCCAGTTTGGTCCTGGGAGGAGTCGAGTGTACCTTCCACCTACTCTGGCACCATCTTATATATACCATATCTTTAGGGAGATGATATTTTCAATATATTTAAATGTATCACAAAACCCTAAAAGAACACATGTTTTAATTTCTTTGGATAGATTTCAGAACATTTAATTTTTTAATTGAATTAATACAGCATTATTTTAGACAAAAATCCTGTTTGCTTTATAAAAAGCAAATGATTCTTTTCTAAAATAAAGCATTTGCTTTATTAAAAGCAAATTGTGGATAATTAACCGGCAATTTTGAACATGGATTTAGTAAACAATGGACTATTCCAAAGGTAGTCAGACAATTAAAAACAAAAAATAATTTATAGACTATTCATTAGGATATTAGAATCTGACAGTAAGATTGTTAATAAATGGTAATGTTCCATAAAATGTCTTACTGTTTTCTTTTTTTATAGTATTTTTTCCTTTCCTGTAGTATTTCTTTCTTGTTTAAACCAGAACCTAATTTCAGCCTGATTAAGGAAAATGGTTAAATCTACTATTTTAAAGAAAGTAGACTTCAATTCAAAATTCAGACAGACTAATTCTCTTTTGAAAAGAGATTAAGAAAGTTGCTATATCAATCTAATCAGTCTGGATTTGAGTTTGAATAGTAGAAATATAACTTCTCTCACAGGGTTTATGAGATTATTCAGCCTAGCTGACAGGTTTCTATTGAGGTAGAGCACAGCACAGGGGGAAGGATTTACAATCTTTGTACAAACTTTATTCCTGGGATTATCTTGAGTCTTTAGGTCTTATTTACCTATAACATTCACATTCTCAAATCGAAACTCACTCTGAAGAGGACAGTTCTGCTTGGTAATTTACTGTACATTTGAAAATGTTATGCATTGCTGTAAAAGCAGCTTCTCTAGCTTAAGACAATGGTAAATGCTTGTGACAATGATCTGATAAGTTTTTATTCAGAGTTCATTTAAGTGAGGAAATTTCCAGAGCCTATAATAATATTTGAGTTTTACTTATTACCTTTTTAAATAAGTAGGTAAAACATGGAAAGAATATTTTTTCTCTGTTTATCTCTGTGTCACAAAACAACTTATTTAAGCATGTCTGTTTTCTAGTGTATGGAATAGCAATTTTGAAGTTAAGAGATATTTCATGCTTTACTAACTGAGTGATTTCCTTAGCATTACGCTGCAGATAAATAACTCATGTTATTTTGGGACAGTTATTTTCAGAAAATAATTTCATAATTTTGGAAGGATATATATTTATAAGTAATATACAAATTACTAATTTTTGAGTGTTATTTTTCCCATTCATTAAATTAGGGACAGGCATATTTTTCTCTAACTTGTGAATTTCCTGTCCACCATTTGTGTTGGTGAGGTATGTCTGTTTTGTTGTACCCGGGGCCTTCAGTCTTTTTTCTTCTTCCACTGTTTTTGGGGACGCTGTCAGGCTCAGGATTTATTTTAATTTTCTCCTTTTAGGTTAAAGTATCTGTAGCTTTTCAAAATTCTGTGTGCTGAAGACATCACTAAAGCTCGGGGTCAATTACAGTTAACATTTTCTCACAGTGCTTTAGGAACAAAACAACATAATAACCAACTTTTCCCAGATTGAATCTCTGCTCTTAGTACTGTGTTAAGGATAACAAATGAGGCTGACCAGCAGTCTGTCCAGTCATCTGGCCTTTGTGAAGTGATGATAATCATGATGATTGAAGTGATAACCTTTATTAAAGCCATTCAATTTGGAGACATTAGGTGCTTTACATATGTTATTAAATTTACTTCTCTGACTACCCATATAAAATAACACTAATGCCCTGCAGTTCCCTGTCTACTGCCCTTGCCTAATATTTCTCCATCACATTTATCACTATGTGACTTTCTAAATAGATACTTATTTTTTAATTTTAGTGATATTTGTTGTTTATACTTGTTTGGTGTTTTATTTGTTATTTGTATATTAAATGTGGAAGTAAAATTAATGATTTATTTTTACTATGAGAAAATACTTCGTTGAAAGCAGTCTCTGTTTCTTTTTCCCTCTGTCTCAGAAACTTTTCAACATCAAATTTGCTTGCCAGGAAAATGACACTGCAAAGTATCGATTTGGTAGAGTTGCCTGTTCTTTAGAACTGAGTGCAGTGACGAAAGCAACAAAAGACATTTCTAGCCAGAAATATAGCAATCAGAAATCCACGTTTTATATGAAATCTACTCATTTTTAAGTGTCTGCAACTAATTAGAGATTCTGAAATCGCTGTGCAGACCGAAGGAACATGCACGTGGGATAATGTAATCCCTGAGACTTTCGGGCTATCTCTGCACTCCAGGAGGTGCTTTGGGGTTTGAGAGTATAAGATTCTACCAAACTCCAAAATTAAGTAGTAAATTAAGTAATGAGTCAAATATGATAGGGACAATGATACTTTGTAACTTAAACACAACATATTAAAATGCAGTTTCAGGGGGAGGGGATAGCAATGGGAATTTTATCAACATACAATGATAATAGTATGATATTATCAGTCACCAGAATTATGGTAACATCTTGATTTTAAGTAGCAGACAAATCAAAACAAAATGAATGCCTGTCAAGAGCAGGCTCAATAAAGCAAAATGTACGTATACTGAAGAAGTTGATGTAGCTAAAATTCAGTAACCTTCATTTCTTTTAAAACATTGTATCTACTTCATAAGTAATTTCTTTAAATGTAGTTACTGACCTTTGGAGGTAATGTAGAGAATGAGGAGTGTTAGCTGTAGTTATCAGTCTGGGCTCAAATACTAGTTTGAGGTTACATTTTATGTAACTGTACCCACAGTAGTTAATCTTTCTAAGTTTAATTTCCCCATCTGTAAAATAAATTCTAATTGTACCTCCCTCCTTTGATTGTGAAGATTCAGTGACACACTTTTTCCAGTGTCATATAGTCATGATAATCGCCATTGTCAACATCATTGCCATATCATTGTCACAATCATCTTGTAGGCAGATTAACTAGTCAGCCTAATCCTCTGACACTAGAGACATGAAGATAAGTAATAGCATTTTTTTTCCCATGAGCCAAAATACATGCCATAATGGCTGTGGATCTTTCTTCATTGTGACCTCACACTATTTTTAAAAAGCATGTTAAACTCTTTTCTTAGTGCAAGCAGAAAATTAGGAACAGTTGTGGAACTGACAGATCATATCAAAACCTAAAAGTACTGAGAAACCAGAGCGGAGAGCAGTTGTGGGGAGAGAAAACCCATCAAGGTCAGAAACCAGAAGTGAAAGCACAGCAATGCGAGGCCGCCGAAGTGCAGCAGCACACAGCTCCGCACACTGTCATTGTCCCTCTGGGCGTCATTAGACTGCAGTGTGGTATAATAATTGATCATAATGAACACGAGTCCTTAGAAAAACTTTTGTCATGTTCAGAAATTTTTCTTTAAGATTCTAGGAAAATGTGCAACGTAATTTCAAAGTATTTCCATTAAAAGTGCTAAAATTTTAAATGTTTTAAGGACTAAAAGTTGTCTGTCAACTATTTTCTTAATGAGGTTTACTGGGAAGATTTTATTTCTGTGGATTACTTTGTTTCCCTCCAATGTTGAATAAGTGGAGCATCCTTCTATATATTATTTTTAAAATCTTCACATGTGAAAGGCATTTTATTAAACAATTACTGAATTAACTATTCTCATTTTGCATTTTAAATCAGGGACCACCTCGCCTATTTCTTAGAAAAATGTCTAATGGTGTTCTCTTCTGAGGGGGAAATAGATTTTTATCTCAGAATGTTTATTCTAAATGAGATTATTCAGTCTTTCCCAATAATGGAGTCAGGTGACAAATTTTTTGATATATTGCTAAGCTATTTTTTATAATAGTACCTGGGTTAACTCCAGCAGGTAGCACCTACTTAGTTTTTACAGTTTTCTTTTCTTTTTGTCTTCTGTATCCATTAATGCTGTCAGTCCTTATGAGTAGGGAGATAATATCTTTACCCTTGTTGGTATAGCATTTGCTCCTGATTTTAGTTTATTCTTTTGGACAAAGCATTATTATTAATGGTTGCCTTATAATAACCTAGCAAGGGTTTTCTTCACCTGCAGTTCGTCCTCCTAGCTTCGGCCTTTGTTACTAGACCACTTCCGCAGCCCGTGGCACAATCAGGGACCTTTTGAGTGTCAAGTGACCTCCAGGTTGACTTGCCCACGAAAAATGTCAAGGACGAATTGGAGTGAGAACAAAGCAAGTTTATTCAGGGAGTGAAAAGGAAAGCAGACAGGGCACAGGCATGAAAAGCACATGTCCGAATGGAATGTGGGCCAACTCAGGAGCAAGTTGCGTACGTGGCCAGTTAGTTTTCGGGATTTTATGTGTTTCCAAGGGTGGGGGTATCTGTACACTTTGCAGCTTTTGCAAGTATATGTTTCATGATATAGTTTTCCCTGTAAACCAGCCTATGATTCCTGCTCAGACCATCTGATCTGAGTCTTAAGAACTCAAAGCGCCCAGCTGCCTATAAGACCATCAGTCCTGTGAGTCAGTGGTCCCCACACTTTTTGGCACCATGGACCTTTTGTGGAAGACACTTTTTCCGTGGATGAGATGGGGGATAGGAGGCAGAGCTCGGGTGGTAATGCAAGTGAAGCTTCGCTGACCGGCCTGCTGCTCACCTCCAGCTGTGCGACCCGGTTCCGAACAGGCCGCAGACCGGTACCAGTCCACCACCCAGCGGTGGGGGACTCCTGATATAAGTGACACTGGCACCGAGAAGTAACAGGGAGCAAACATAGGTGACTATGCTATTCAATTGTCTTTTATTAGTGCAGATTCAATCCAGATGCATCCTAACCTAATAACAATAACCACTCAGGAAAAATCAGTGATAACATCACATAAGAGAATTGGTAGATAATGAACCTGAGTCCCAGAGTCTCATTCTTTGGGTCTGGGTGACAGCATGGTAGGCAGGGGAGCCATCAGTATCTTACAAGGCAGAATCTTGCAGAGCTTGGTCAGCAGCTGATCAAACAAAATTTTCGGTACAGCAGGGAAGAGCCTTTGGTAGCACATCAGTCAGAAGATCAGCACAGGGTGGAACAGCATGTTGGTATGTGGAGCTCAGCTGCCTTGGCAGTGGTCTGAGGTTCCCAGTTTTTATGCCCTTGAGGGACGTGTACTCCACCTTTCTGAGTATCTCCATAAAATCTTGAGATCCTTGATAAGTCATTGGGGAATCCCCGGTGGGCTTATCCTGGGGTACTTTACCTCAACAGGCATGTCTGTTCAGGTCATATGTGCAGATATCTTTTTTTTTAAGGTGTTATTTATTTATTTTTAGAGAGGGGGAAGGGAAGGAGAAAGAGAGGGAGAGAAATATCAATGTGTGGTTGCCTCTTGTGTGCCCCCTACTGGCAAGTGCCCTGAGTGGGAATCGAACCTGTGACCCTTTGGTATGCAGGCCAGCACACAGTCTGCTGAGCCACACCAGCAAGGACACATGTGCAGATATCTTGAACACTCCATGCTGCCAGGCATGTCTGGCATGACTTAGGTAGTTTCCTTCTTGAACCAGACTCTACTGAGCATGCTCTAAACATGGCCTACCTGGCAGCCATCTTGTTTGACAGGAGTGACACCATTTTATACAGTCCTGCTCTCCAGTGGCACCAAATTCTTACTCTGCCTTCTGGTTGGGAAGGGGGTCTTGCTCTGAATGTGTTTCATTCTGGAAATGTCATGCTGTTTGACCCCCTCATTCCACCTTCTACTTGTGGTGTCAGTTTTCATTATAATGATGGTATATTGAGCTTTGAGGTTGGCTCTCTGGTCAGTTTTTCCACTGCCCTGGATCTGCCTGGATCTAAATGCTTTTGTTATCTGCCTGTGTTGATTTAAACCATCTGCTTTTAGGCATCTTTAGTTAGGGAGGAGAGGGTCTTGTGATTCATTATCTGGCTGTTAATTGCTCAACTGTTCTGGCCGTCTGTGTAACCATTTGCCTCAGTTTCCTCATCCCACTTTGTGAAATAATTTTCCTAGTTTCTTACTAACTGTCTCACCATGGGCTCACCTACTAGCTTATATAGTTACATCTGAAAGGCTATAAGAAATTACCCATCTCACTACCTTTTCCCATCCTTCCCAGAAGTAAGGCATCTAATGTCTACTGTACAAGAAGAGAACCCAGGGAGCTTAGCGATAAAATGAAGTGAATGAACACAGCAGACATGTTCAGGACATAGGGTTGGTGAGTAAGATACTTGGTGCTTGTGGTCCTTCCTGGACACTTGGTACAGGATCTGTGCTTCTAGGCCAGTAGCTGGTAGGATCACTGGGGAAGATGGGGAATTATAGGTGAAGTGCACATAAGATAGGTGTGTGAAATAGAGACCCGAAAGTCCTACTGAGAAACATATAGAACACTTGTGCAAAAGAAATATAATGTAAGCTACACATGTAATGTTAAATTCTAGTACCCATGTTTATCTCTAAAATGGTGAATAAAAAGGAACCTAACTCTGGAGCTGTTGTGAGATTTAAAATGTAAAAAAAAACGTAAAATTCTTAGAACAGCTTCTGGAACAAACATAATAAGAATGAATTTTTGTTTCTGATAACTTCCATGGTTTGTTCCATATCCATACTTGTTTGTGCAGCTCAGATGTATGCATCGTGCACACTCAGAACATGCAATAGTTCCGCCTTCTTTGTGGTTTTACTTTCTGTGGTTTCAGTTACCCACAGTCAACTGTGGTCCAAAATATTAAATGGGAAATTCCAGAAATAATTCATACATTTTAAAAGGTGGGCTCTTCTGAGTAGTGTGATGAAATCTGCACTGTCCACTCGGCCCTGCTGGGATGTGAATTGTCCCTTTTTTCCAGAGTGTGCACACCATGTAGCTGGATCGGTTATCAGATTGACTGTTGTGGTATCACAGTGCTTGTTTTCAAGTCATCCTTATTTTACTTAATAATGGCCCCAAAGTACAAGAGTAGTGCTGCTGGCAGTTCAGACATGCCAAAGGGAAGCCATAGAACTTCCTTTAAGTTAAAAGGTATTTAGACAAGGTGGGGACAAAAGTGGGGTTACAGCTGTTCTTATGGAAAATATTACAATAATTAATAAATAATATAAGAATAAACTATTTCATGTAGTTTATTAACTGTAAACCTACTTTTGCATACGCGCACACACACACACATACACACATACCCACATACAATTCAGTATCATCTGTAGTTTCAGGCATTCACTGAGGGTCTTGGGACATATCCCTGAGGATAAGGGGGGACTACTGCTTAATCAGTTTATCACCAAATATATTCTTCATAGTATTGCTGGAGTAAACTTACTCAGAAGCAAATTTGGTATGTGACTCACAAATGTAAATCACCCAGTGGTAAGCTGTAGCCTATAACAGTTGTTTTCTGAACAAAACAATGCTACTAGCTCTGGTGAAAATATAGGTCTAATGTCCTTTGTAGAGTTTGTCACACTTGAGGCGCCCTCCACCTTATAGACTATGTCAGAGCTTGATACATCCTTGATCAAATGAGATAGAAATATGGGGCACAAAAACATAGAAACAGGGTTTCACTTGCCAGTTATGCCATATCAAACAAAGGCCCCAAATGGTTCTCAGATACTATCCTGTTTCTAGTCTGCTGAGTGAAGGTGGGATTCATCTGTATGCTGAAGGGTTTTGAACACAAAAAATACCGTTGCTAGGAGGTTAGAATTGCAAGTAGCAGTAGGCACCACAAGGGTATTTCCCAATTTGCAGCGATCTTTGGAAAAGCTCAGTGGTGGTGTGTGTGTGTGTATTTTCTAATATATTAACTGATTTAGGAAGTCCAGTTTTTCCTAAGTATGGTGATATTTTGTTTATAAATTTGTCTGTCTTAATGATAATGACATTTTAATTTTATGCTGTTGTACCTATGATGAAAAAGTCTTACTCAAAGAGACCTACTAAAAGAAAAGAAAAAGAAAACTTCATTTAAAATCTAAAATATTTTGTTTCCTCACATTAAAGTGCATTTGAAAAGGTCAAAATAAACATGTGGAGCCAAAATTAAATCTCTTGATCATATTTTTGAGAAGCCATAACTCTATTTTAATTAAGTCCCTAAAGAATTTTTAAATGTGAATGCCTCTAACCTAGAGGATAATTTTCAAACAATTATGTATACAATTATTTGCTTTATAGTTTTTCTCCATTCCACATAAAGTCATAATTATATGAAGTACTTATCTTACCAGCCACCTATGAAATGTTAAATAATTTATGTTCCAATCTGATATCTCATTGTCTGTCAAATATCTGTTATAGCATATAATTAACTGTCATGATTACTTACACTTATAAACAATTGTATGTAAATATAAAAATACAGATAAATGCACTTAAATACAATTGTTAACTTTAATTAATAGAAATATTTTAGTTATACATTGAATATATGTCAGATATAGGTTTCTCTTATTCTGATTTCAACATGGGTAGATATAGCAGAAGACCATGAAATCATTGTATTTATTCTAAATTTAAGTGGAAAAATATAGATTTTCTTAAGATATATGTATGTATAGGTATATTTGCAAGATAAATTTAAGCTTATATAGATGTGGATAGTATGAAGGATATATTTCCTATAGAATAAATATTATAGGTGTAGTTCTACGGTGGTGCTGAACATGGGCATTCTTGTTTACATAAGACAGAGACCAATGCATAAATATCGACATTATTAATAGTTTTACCCTTAAGAGATTTTTTTGGAAAACAAATGAATAAAAATTATATTTCCTTGCAATATTTGGCAATATGATAAATATAATAATTTTCTATATATTTTCATCATTTTGATATAATTTAAAGGATCATCTTTTGAAATGTATTACATATACAGGTTCAGAGATTCCCAAGAATACATTAGGTAAAGTGTTTCTTTCTAGATGTGTAGCAGTTTTTTAAGCCCAGAAAGTGCCTGATGAGTGGATTTACTAATAGGTTTACTAAAGATCACTTATGGAATACCAATTTCTCTGGCACTAGTTGTAGCTTTTCTACTAGGTGTATAAGTAATTTTACAATCACAGGGACTTATTCTACAGTTGTAAAGTGCGGCTTGATCTATACTCATTTCCAGGCTCTTTATACAAAAGGAAATGCAGTGTAGGATATATACCATCAATAAAATTTCTGAGTTCTGGGGAAAAAGTGAAGCAAATCATGAATGTAAACTGCAGAAGGAGAAAATAGGTATTGATTGACAACATCAAAGGCAAAAGAAACTTCTCTGTGCCATTTAAAGTTTATTCTTCTTTGTCATTGTGATGATTAATTTTTTTATGTCAACTTGACAAACTAAGGGATGTTCAGATAGTTGGAAAAACATTATTTCTGGTTGTCTCTGAAAGTGTTTTTGGAAGAGATTATCATTTATTTCAGTAGACTAACTAATGAATTCTGCCCTTACCAATGAGGGTATCATCTAATCCATTGAGGACTCTTAACACAACAAAAAGGTGAGGGAGAGGTGAATTCTTTCTTTTCTCTTTTTGAGCTGAGACATCCATCTTTTCCTGCCCTTGGACATCAGAGTTTCTGGTCCTTGGGCCTTTGGTCTCTTGGACTTACACCCAGTGGTCCTCAGGCCTTACACCTCAGATAGAGTTACATTATCGGATTCCCTTGGACTGAATTATACCACTAGCTTTCTTGGTTCTCCAGCATGCAGAAAGCAGATTATGTGACCTCTCTGCCTCTATAACTGTTATTAGTTTTGTTTTTCAGAAGAACCCTAACTGTTAATATAGTCATGTCCAAAAAATTAACATGATGATTTATCCCCTTCAATCGTATGATTTAGAATTATGGAATGTAGAGTAGGAAGGGTCTTGTGAAGTCAACTAATGCATCCTCTTCCTAAGAGTATGGATCACTTATATCTACTCTTTTACATGGCATGTACTTTTCTGCAATTCTTTTAGAAAACAATTTGTTTGGTACGTATGTTAAAAGTGCTATAGAATGATCATTGAGTTATTCCATTTAAGGCACTTTTATCTAAGGCTATAAACCTGCTAAATATTACAAAAAATATTTTGTGCATTAAGATAGTTATTACGAGGTTATTGACTAGAAACCAGAAAATACCCTTCAGGAGTGAAGGGCAAATTGAGATAATCTTAGATGAAAGAAAACTAAGAGAATCTGTGTCCAGCAGACCTAGCTTAAAAGAGCTAAGGGAAATTCTATAAACAGAAAGGAGATTATAAAAGAAGAAATAATGGAATATCAGTGAGGAAGAAAGAAAATGGAAAGAGTAAAAATATGGGTAAATGCAATAAAGTTTTCTTCTTTTCTTTAGTTTTTAAGTTATGTCACTCTGTAGACACCCAAAAGATAAGGGTATATGAGGGAAAACATTACACTCAGAAATTTGACAACTTAAATGAAATGGATCTTTCCTAAAAGAACCTCTATAACAAGTGACCCTGCATGAAATCGATAATTTAAATACTCTGTAACTATTAAGGAATTTGAATTGTGACTTTCAAAATAAGTAATCTGTGGACCCTGATGTTTTCCATGGATAATTACATGAAACTTAAAGAATTCACACTAATTTTAGACAATCTTTTCCAGAAAATAGAAAAAGAGAGAACTCTTATATAGGCCAAGATTCCTCATGAGTATGGATGGAAAAATTATAAGCAAAATATTAGCAAACACAATGCAGCAACATATAAAAAGAATTATACACCATAACAAAATGAGGTTTATTTCAGAGCTGTGAGGCTTGTTCAATACTTAAAATCAATGGAATCCATCATATTAACAGACTAAAGAAGAGAAAAAATTGATACAAAAAAGCATTTTGTAAAATTTGTAAAATTAAATGCCCATTTATGATAAAACTGCTCAGAATGATAAAAATAGAGAACTTCCTAAACTTGGTTAAAAGCATCTACTAAAACCTTACATCTAACAATATACTTAATGTCTAAAGACTAAGTACCTTCCCTCTAAGCTTGGGAATAAGGCAAGGTGCCTCACCATTTTTATTTAACACAGTGCTGAAGTTCTAGCCAGTGAATTAAAGCCAAAAAGAGACATAAATTTGAATAGAATAATAAAATATTTCCCTATTTGTGGATGATGTGATTGTCTATGCAAAAACTCCCAAGAATTGCAAGCAAACAATTAAAACCTTCTAAAATCTAAGAAGTTTAGCAAGGTTAAAAGATGCAAGAAATGTTTTTTTAAAAATCAGTCAATTATATTTCTATATACTAGCAGTAATCATATGATTTTTAAAATTAAAAAAAAAGTGATGCCATTTGTAATTGCTCCCCCTTCTGCCCTTACTCCCATCCTTCCTTTTTCCCTCCTTCCCTTCCTTTCTGCTTCTTTCTTCTTCCTGTCATGTCTCATCAAGAGATATATTTAATTTTAAATCTAACAAAATATATAGAGAACTGTATGCTGAAAACTATAAAACACCAATAAAAAAATAAAGATCCAAAAAAATGAAAGTTCACACTGTTCTCAAAGATTGTAAGACTCAATATAGTAAAAATGTCATTTTTCCACAAATAAAAAGTAATTTAAGACAAGTCCTTAAAAAAATTTGCAAGATTTTTTAATATACACCTAGAAAAGATTATTCTAAAATCATATGGAAAGGCAACACAGTGTTTTGGAATGTGTAAAACAGTCTTATAGAAGAGAAATATAGTTGTGGGAGTCAGTCTTCTCAGTTTTAAGACATTACATAGTGACAATAATCAAGACTGTGGTATCAGTAGAAGGATAGACATAGATTGACATAAATATTTCTGGGTTCTCTATTCTGTTTAATCAAAGTATACACCATGGATTTAGTGGATATAACTGCACAAATATGCTGTACGAATTTTTGGCAAAAGTATGAAAGCATTTCAGTGGAGGAAGGATAGAATTTTTAACAATGTTGGAGCATTTGTACATCTGTGGGTTAAAAGTTAACCTCAACCTAAAATGTGTGACTGAGTTGGTTGGAGTGTCATCCCATAAATCAAAAGGTCACAGGTTCAATTCCCAGTCGGGGCACATGACTAGGTTGTGGATTTAGTCCCTTGGTTAGGCACCTGTGGGAAGCAACTGATCGATGTTTCCCTCTCACACCACTGTTGCTCTTCCCCTCTATCTCTCCCTTCCTTCCACTCTCTCTATAATCAATAAGCATGCCCTTGGGTAAGGATTTAAAAAAAAATTGACATAGGTAATAACATTTCAAATATATTTTTAAAAGTAACTTGTATTTAAATTTAGTCAAATCGGGATATGTGTTGTTCATGAAGTCTTAGAACATCAAGGCCAATTAAAGTCATTATGGTTCAGAGTTCATCTTCAACCTTAGAGTTCAGAATTTTTCCCCCTAAGGTAAAATGATCCATAAAGGGTCACAGTCACACTAAACTCATAAGAGAAATGTATAAATAATGCCCATCTAATGATATTCCATGGAGAACATGCCTTAAACGTTATCACCGTGCTTCTATTCAGTAAGCAAGTTACTTTTGTTTTGTTCCAAAGGGTTTCTGAATCAAAATTAGTAATTTTAAGGATTTTTAAAAGAGCCTAGAATTAACACTATCATAGTAACATGGTCTTAGGAGACATGTAAGCCCTGGTAAAGTAAATGTATTATGGACTATTCCTGCCTAACAAGTGCTACCTAACAAGTGATACTACATGTAAAATAACTGGAAAGTTTGGGTTCATCAACTAGTGTTTCCTTCTTCCCGTCACTGCTGAGTCTGTATTGACTAACGCCTATCATTTAGTAACAGTGTTTGCCTTTACTAGACATAATGCAGATCATTCATTGCTCTTTTCCCAGAAACATTATTTTAGTTACGATTTTTCTCAGATTTTCTCAGTACATCCTGGTTTTGGCAATTCAAACTTGTCACCTTGACTTTATTTGGGTGTCCTTTAAGTCTTCATTAAAAAAAGTGATTATAAACTATGTCTTAGTTACATTTATTTCTGCCACTATCTAATGTTGTTCATTATATGCCGGCATTTATTTTACTCTGAGATGTTCTCTTTATCAACCTAAGGGGTGTCTCATTATAGAAAATTCACAGACTCAAGACTTTGAAGAGACCTCAATATCAGTTTAATTTTTTTTTCATCATCTGTTATTCTGCTTGTCTTTAGGTGTCTTCAGTAGTGTGAAACTGATTTAATGCGTTGGCCCACTCCATATTTGGACAGGTCTATCCATTAGAAAATTCTTTTTTATATTGAGTTAAAAATCTGTCTATGAGTATGTAACCCATGGAAGCTCACAAAACAGACCCAGTCACTTTTCTACATAGCATGCCTTTGAGTATTATAGCCTGGGGCTCTTTATTTTCAGAATGTATATTTCCATTTCCCCCCAACTGTTTTTCCTGTTACATTACATGACTTTGAATTCTTATTTGTTAGAAAACTTAAATTTGCCTATATCTCTCTTAAATGTGGAATTCTGAACTAAATGTAATATATCAGATTGGTTCTGACTATATCATATTCTATTTTAGTCAGAAATTTTTTAGCATTGTCCAGAATAGGAATACATTATAGCCTGTTGTTTGCTATTTATTTTATACCCTAAAAGTGCAGTTATGTCAAATACTTCTAGTTGCTAAGATTTGGTTGTTTTTGTCTTCTAGACTCCTAAATACTTTGTATACAAGGTAACAGGGAAAAGAAAAACCTCACTTTTTCAGTGACAGTGTTTTTTTTGTTTTTTACCTTATTTAAACTCCCGCAAGTGAATTGAAAAGATTACTTTTTTTTAAAGCTTCAATATACGTCTAGTCAAAATCTTAAAATCAATTTTTTAAAAAATTTAAATTGGATTTCAAAATATGATCAGTAGATTAAATGTTATGCTATACTTAGTGAATGAAAGTGTATTTTAAAGTGTATTTTAAAGGAGGGAAAGCAGACCACTATTATGTTTTTAACAGGCTAAATTTGGAACTTGCCAGCTTTCACAATTCAGTTCTTCAGAATTATAAAACTGAACTTGAAAACACCCTGGTCACCTCTGACCCACTGCGGAACACAGTGGTCACCGCTGAAGAGGAAAGTGGTGTGTTTCTTTTGAAGAAGAGCCACCTGCAATCACAGGTGTTATCAATGAGCCTTGCAACTTCAGAGAGCTATTGTATTTTTCTTCAGCCAGCCATTGTGATGACAGAACTTCAGAGGTTGCTGAGCCACTTTCAAACTTTTGTCTCTTAAAAGCCACAGTGGAAATATATAGGCCATCCCAATTTATCAAAATCATTTTTTCCATCCTGTTTAATAAGAATATAAATGTTCAAAGAGGTCTTAGAAAGTGTTTATGAATTATGAGAAACAAGTTAGGCCTTTAATCTATAAATATGACAAATATTTTATTCACAAACATGCATTCATCTTCAACCAAATACTTTTCTCTTCGTTAAAAGTGACACACTTTTCATAAAATAAACTATTGCCAAAGACTAACAAGTATGTAGAAAATGGAGGATCTCTGAAATTATTTTTTGAGTAACTTGGTATATCCAAGGTCAAGGAATTGTATCTGAGATGGTTGATGGTGGGAAGATATGGATGTATCATGTGCACTTAGTACTTCTGTCACTTTAGCAGAAGGGAAGATGCATTTTAAGCCAATGGACCAGACATGTAACATGGGATAACAATAATAGTTGGAAAAAAAATCAAATTCAGATAAGAAGCACTCTTACTTCAAAACAATACTAATTTTTGTATATGACCAGTTTTTTCTTGACCTTTCCCCTTGTTTATGTGCGTATTTCATTCTGTGCTCACATTTACATCTTCATTGATTTTTATACCCGTTTAATCTTTTTTCCTCATTTCTCCCTCATGTAACTCACTATGCATGGATCTGAATCACATTTTTGTGTAGTGACAAGTCTGAGTGCCAAATTTGAGCTCTTTGAGGCTGTTTGGAACAATTTATATGTTTGTAATCTCTCATCTGTGAAAAAATATTCTAGTATTATAATTATTTTCAGAGTAGGATTGACTGGTAGCAATCAACAATATCAACAATGAATTACATTATGATGGTGATTAATAAATCTTTGCAAAGCATTTCTGATCAAGGGGCTCTAGAAAGGGCAAGTTTACATGGCTGGTGAGGTGGCACATTGCTACAGGGTCCACGAGCTTCCTGTGATACAGTTGAAAAATAACTTGGGAGGCAAGGGAACATGTGTGGGATATAAGCATTGGTACATTTCCTGTGTCTGCTAATATAATCTGACTTTAAAGCTCTGCCCTTGAGCAATGTTTTGAAGGAGGGAGGGGAAGAATCAGACAGATCTCTATCAGTTCTCTGCCCGGGTGATTATGAAACCTCCCTTAACATCTCTTGTTTCAGTTTCCTCATCTATAATTAGAGGATGATAATCCCTACTATAATTGTAATGAGAAAATAAAATGATTTATATAGATAAAGCACTTGACCAATTATAGATTCTCAGTAAAGGGTAGTTTTCTGTTTTTTATCTGCCCAGCATGCAAACTGACAGCAGCCAAAGGGGAGAGGAAATCATCTACAGACGTTAACAGATATATTGTGACTCTGACCATTATGTTGTTCATCGTTTGGAGGTCACTGAGTAATGTAGTTGGAAATGTTCAAAATGACAATTCTACATGACAGTGTAAAAAGCATATATCATAAACCTAGTGCAGGATGAAAAAGGTATTGAAAATGTAGTTTGGGAGTGCTTCTCTGAAAGGGAGAAAGATTAGCCCAGATAAGCAACTTTGCTAAGTGCCTGATTTAATCAAAGGAAAATTGAGAATTTATATTTCTTAAATAAAATTTCTCAAAAGAAAAATTTTCAGTGGAAGAAGCACAGCAGATTTAACTAGATAATGCATCCTCTTACTTTCCCTTCATGTTATATAAAGGTATTATAGTGATTATAGAGGAGGAGACCATAGAGTTTAAGTTGCAGATTCTGCCTTAGTGAAAAATATTATTTGCGATAGGAAAATTGACCACTGAACTAAAAAACCACTAATGGTTGGTTATTTGAATAGTGGCACGGTACTATTCAAAAAGTATCCAACCTAGTTATCTTTAGCAACAAGAATTAATTTTGGTAAAAGTAGCAGATTTAGTTCTAAAGGTCTTAGAAGCCAATACAAAACTTAGATAAACAGGATTATAACAATCCTTACTTAAGATATAGTTTCTTCTTATATATGATCCCCATTTGTCTATACCCTATGCTGTCCTACAATAAGCTAAAAATGGTAACAAATACAAAAGTAACAGTAAGAAATGATAAAATGTAACATAAAAGGTGAATGAAAACAAAGCTGAAGTTCTGAGACATTTAATTAAAAAGAGTTAAAAGAATGAATAGTTATAAATTATATAATAGATGGCATTTTCTTGATTAAGGGTAATTCAAATATATACAATGATTTTTAAACCAGACTAGCATTTTGGCAACTAAAATTATATAGACAGGGTCGGATCCAAGATGGCAGAGGGACAAAGTGGAAGCTACACTAACTTCCTCCTAGGACCAACCTGGAATAAAAATTACATGTAGAGAAATCAACTGAACACTGGCTGGAAAGAAACCTTATAACCATAACAAACAAAAGAAACCACTTCAGCAACGAGACTGGTAGGGAATGTGGAGGAGGCGTGAAAGGGCTGAATGGGCTCCCACATGTGGCAGCTGAAGTTCCAGAGGGATATTTCAGTGGTCAGGGGTTCCCCCTGAGAAGTGTTGGGTCTAAACACCAAGCTGGGCTCCCCAGCCTACAGCACCAGAGCCATGAAGGAACCCAGATAACATCCAGCTATGAAAAGGAGCAGGGCTTCTGTCTCCCAGTGAGAGACGGCTGGACACACAGAATGCCTGTTAAGGGGACAACACACAAAATTTTTTTGCAGCCACTTACCCAGGGCTCCCGCAGAGGGTGGAAAGAGTGGACTAGAGACTCTTGAGGAGAGTCTGGGCTTGGTGTCTCTGGAGAAAGAACTGAGGGAGGAGCCACCAGGATCCATGTGCTAAATTATTATGATTAAAACTCTCAGCAAAGTGGGAATTGAGGGAACATACCCTAATATAGTAAAGGCCATATATGACAATCCCACTGCCAGCATCATGCTTAACAGGCAAGAACTACAACTGTTCCCCTTTAGGATCAGAAACAAGACAAGGATGTCCAATTTTTCCTCTCTTTTTCAACATAGTACCAGAAGTCCTAGCCACAACAATCACAAAGGAATAAGAAATAAAAGGCATCCAAATCAGAAAGCAAGAAGTAAAACTGTCATTATTTTCAGGTGACATGATACTATACATAGAAAACCACGAAGATTCTACCAAGAAACTACTAGAACTGATAAGTGAATTCAGCAATGTAGCAGGATACACAATTAATATCCAGAAATCAATTGCATTTTTATATGCCAATAATGAACTAACAGAAAGGGGAATTTTTTAAAAAATCCCATTTCTAATTGCTACAAAAATAATAAAATACCTTGGGATAAATATAACCAAGGATATAAAAGACCTTTCCTCAGAAAATTATAAGACACCGAAGAAAGAAATAGAAGATAAACATAAGTAGAAACACATGCCATGTTCATGTATAGGAAAAAAAAATCATTAACATGTCCATAATACCCACAGCAACCTATAGATTTAATGCAATTCCTGTCAAGATTCCAATGACATATTTCAAAGAACTGGAACAAATATTTCAAAAATTTATATGAAACCACAAAAGGCCCCTCATAGCAATAGCAATCCTGAGAAAGAACAATGTTGGAGGAATCACACTACCTAATATCAAACTATACTATAAGACCATAGTAATCAAAACAGCGTGGTACTGGCATAAAAACAAGACACACAGATCAGTGGAACAGAATAGAGAGCCCAGAAATAAACCCACACCTTGATAGTCAAGTAGTACTTACAGAGGAAGCAAGCACATACAATGGCTAAAAGTAGTCTATTCAATAAATGGTGTTGGGAAAACTGGACAGGTACTTGCAGAAAACTAAAACTAGACCACCTTCTTATACCACATACAAGAATAAATTCAAAATGGATCAAAGACTAAAATGTTAGACCCAAAACCATAAAAATCATAGAAGAAAACATAGGCAGCAAAATCTTGGACATTGCTCATAGCAATATTTTATCAGATATATCTCCCCAGAAAGGGAAACAAAAGAAAAAAAAAACACAAATGGGACCACAGGAAACTAAAATTTATTGCACAGCAAAGTAAATCATCAAGGTAAAAAAATGGAGAGAATGGAAGAACATATTTGCCAATGCATCTAATAATTGGTTAATATCCAAAATTTATAAAGAACTTAACAAAATTTAACACCAAAAAAACAAACAACCCAATTAAAAAATGGGCAAAGGACCCAAATAGGCAATTCTCCAAAGTGGACATACAGGTGGCCAATAGATCTATGAAATAATGATCAAAGTCACTAATCATTAGAGAAATGCAAATTAAAATGACAATGAGATATTTCACACCTCTCAGAATGGCTATCATCTATAAATCAACAAACAAGTGCTGGTGAGGATGTGGAGAAAGGGGAACCCTTTTGTACTGTTGGTGGGAATGCAAACTGGTGGAGCCACTGTGGAAAGCAGTAGGGAGATACCTCAAAAAATTAAAAATGGATCTGCCTTTTGACACAGCAATCCCACTCTGGGAATATATCTGAAGGAACCCAAAACACTAATTCAGAAGAACATAAGCACCCCATGTTCATTGCAGCAATATTTACAATCACCAAGATATAGAAGAAGCCCAAGTGTCTATCAATAGATGAGTGAATAAAACAACTCTGGGATATTTACATAATGGAATACTACTTGACCATAAAAAGAAGAAAATTTTACCCTCTGTGACAATATGGATGGACCTGGAGATCATTTTGCTAAGTGAAATAAGCCAGTCAGAGAGAGACACATGTCATATGATTTCATATGTGATATCTAATGAACAACCTAAACTATCATGGAGAATGGGGACAGACTCATAGATGGAAAGTAGGATGACAGCTTAGTGGGTGTGGGAGGTATGGGATGGAGGGACTGAGGGAAAGGGACTCATGGACATGGTCAACAGTGGGATGATTGCTGCGGGGAGGGGGTATAATGGGGCTGAATTGTAATGGGCAAAATGCAATGAAGATTAATTTTAAAAATTATATAAAGATAACATGCAGAAAATTAAAGATAAAAATACATAGATTAAATAATTGCAGTTAAGACAAAACAGATAAAGTGGCAGTATGCATAGCCTTTTTTTTTTTAATCAGTGTTTTGCGGAGGCAAACACTGTTTTTTTTCTTTCACTTTTAAACAGCAACAGCTATCCAGGGCAACTTAAATTTTATTTTTTTCCTCTCTCGAATAAACTGGTAAGACTGAATTTTAAATGCCTTTTTAATTTTTGTGAGTCCTAGGCACTTTTTTCCCTCTTTTTTGTGCATGGTTCTCCATAGTAAATTAAATAACCAGGGACCACATGCACAATGTGCAGAACAATAGACTGAGGGCTCTGAATTTTAAGTCTGGACTTCCCCTCATCTGTCTCATTCACTCCTTCGTTTTACATGTGCTTCCTACCTAGTTTCTAAGTGCCATAGGTATTGGGCTAGGCTCAGGGGACACAGCAGCAACAAAGCAAACATGGTGACTGCACCTCAGATGCGTGGATTTATTATGTTGGAAAAGATTAATAATAAATCAATAAAAAAACTTTTACGGTATTTATACATAACATTGTTACTTTATATATATAATAGCTATGTAGATAATAAAGAAGAAAAGATTAAATAATGATATATTAAAAGATCACAGTGTTACATAAGTGGTAAGCAAATGCAAATGAGCATAATGTGGTTGGTAGAGTGATGGTGTCCAGAGGAGTTTTCCCGTGCGTCACATTTGAATGAAATTTGCTTGACATTTGCAATAGAGGCAGAGAATTCCAGGCAGAGGTATGAAGTCCCTATGGCTGAAAGGAGCTTGATTTTGCTTGAAGAACAGAAGAAAGGCCTCTATTGCTGTTGCTTAATGGAGAGAAGGTCATAATATTAAACTGGTGGCAGATCATATCATACTTTGTAACCAGGACTGTAGATTGGATTTTATTCCAAGTGAGGTGGGGTTTTATTTAACAGGGAAGGGTCACTCTGACTGGGCAGGATTTTGTGCTCAGTGTAGATTATTATTTTCAACCTGGTTGCACACTGTACATTTTCAAAGTGCTTGGGCATTGTCAGTCTGTATATTTGAAATTCCAGGTGGGTGGCTTTTGCAATTTATCCTATGTCATTATATATGCAAAAGAATCCTAAAACATATCATGAAATTTTAAAATAATTTTATATCTTTTTTTAAAGAAGTTTATTTTGTAAGCATAGGCTAAATCTCTTCAAGCTTTTCATCAGATATCCTAATATTATGAGGAATATAAGTTTTTATTTCCCAGGCCTGCATCCATTGCAAATGCAAAGTTCTTTTCAGCCTATTACTTACTCTTTTACAAACATATCAATCTGCCTTTTACTTTAGAATGTTTGTACTTACTTTATTCTTAAATAGCCCTTTAAAGTGCTGGAAAGAGGCAGATACGCAGAGTTGTCCTCTGCTTTGATTCAGGAATGAGAGACCTGATTTCAGATTCAGACTTCAGTACTGGTCAGCCGTGCGCTCGTGGGAACATTACATTACTAACACTAGGGAAATGTGAATTGCAAGTCAGCAAACTGTGGCCAAATTTATCCAGACCTACTGCTTGTTTTGGTAAAGTTTTATTGAAATGCAGCCACACCTATTTTCTTAATTATTCCCTGTGACTTATTTTACCCAAAAACAACAGAGTTGAGTCATTGCGACATAGACTGAGAGCATTTGTGGCCCACAAGGCCTAAAATGTTTATACTTGACTTAAAAAAAAGTTTGCTGAACCCTGTTATAGTGTGTATCTCTGAGGGTTGTGGGGAATTCCATGAGATAATTCATACAAAGCACTTTGTATAAGATCTGGTATTTAATAAGTATTCAGTATATATTTACAATTATTAGAACTTTAAAAATTTGTTTTGTTTACTTCCAAATCATCAGCTGGAATTGACTCTCATGAAGAGGCACCATTTTTATGTGAATCTTTTGTGATAAAGCACCCAAGCTTGAGAAGTCTGTTAATAAGTAGTAATATTTTGGTGACACACTCTATTTCTGCATTAATAACACTCCTGGATGTTGGAAGTTCTATTTTGCCTACTAATCTGTCCCCGATATGGATATTATAAATTATATATGTAAAAGTTCTTGGCTATATTTACAGCAACATGGGTAGATTGTTAAATTAATCATCTCAGAACCTTTTGAAAATCTAGGCAGCAATGTGCAAATGCAAAATTTATAACAGGAGCAAACAAAAAGGAGCTGATGATTCCTTAAGGATACTGATGTTTTCGTGGTTTCTTTCTTTTGTTGTCATCACCAGAGATTTATATAACATTTGGGGAAATTTTTAATATTTAAACATAAGCATTTTTATTTCAATGTAAGCTATATATACAGGCCGATCTGAACTTACTCTAACTAGAGGCCAGATGTAGAACTCTTTTTTTCCCATTAAGATATATGTTTGCATGAATGGCCAAATGTGTTATAACTTCTAATAAACAATTTCATGTATTTATAAGGAAATATGTTTAATGAAGAGTTTGATTATTTTATTTTCCATAGTGATAATCATGTTATAAAAGGTCTGTAGAGATTGTAAACTACGTGGGGAAATGAAGAAGATAATCTTTTATTTGAGTGTTCCAACTAAATAATTTCTTATTTAGTTTTCTTTATGGAAAAAAATTTTTTTTTTCTAAAATCCTCTGTCATACTAATCACAGAGCCACATCTGTAGGTATCCAGAATATCATAATCATTAAGTTGCATTTATTCCAGTGAAGACTTTTGTTGTTTTTAATTTCTATTTCCTATTTCAGTAACTCTTAAAATGAAATTTCTTAAGTAATATATGCAATTAGTTTGATTTTTTTTAAACTGCTTCAGAGTTAATATTGGACTTAAAAAAATAAATTTTATTTTATTATTATTTAATTTTTTTAGCTTGCTATGTACCTTAATTCAGTTGAACTCAATTTGTTTAAAATTAATTTTGAAAAGGTATGGGACATGATTCCTACCACATTGACATCTGTGCTTAAGTTTGAAAGACTGGACTTATTTGCATAAACCAGTTTATCTTCTGTTTTCTTTCACATAGAAATAATCTAAAGAATTGTCAGGAAGGCTTTGTGAAGTGTCTGCTGGGTTTTGAATAATGGGTAGAGTTTGGATAGGAGAGCAGTGATGATTCTTATATTTGCTTCTTTTACAGGAGCAGGTTGATGGTTTTGGTTTGATTTTTGAGGGTGATTTTTCCAGGTTATCTGGAATTCTAGTTTGCCTAAAAGAACATATAAACCTTAGATGTGGATTCTGTTTGTGTATAGTGACAAGATTCAAATTATTGAGTCTGTGTCCTGAAACTCAGAAAAAAAATTTTTATCTTGGATGAATCCTTTTCTTTAATAAAAAGTTTATGAAATTACATGAAATGAGAACAGTAATCTAATATACTCTTTTAAAAAATAATCATACTACATAAGATGCAGAAAGATTATGTATTTATACAGAAATTTGGAAAATTGGCTAGAATACAGTTTTTTGACATCCTTGTCAGATATGGATTGGCAACTTTTCTAAACTCATATAAAGTGATTTTTCCCCCATAAATTTGAATGGGTGATATAGTGTCCCATTGTACCTGTAGACCTCAGCCTTCAGTATCACTTTCTGAAAAGCCTAGCTTTACCTCCCTGGACTAGAATAGCAGGTCCTCTCTCAATACAGTGTCATACTACTACATTTTTCTTTGTATTATTAATTGCTATTGTAATTAAATGTGCTGTGTTACTATTTTAAGATGTCTGTCTCCCCTTAGACAATGAACTGAACAAAGTGGATATTGCATATTTCTCTTTCATCACTGTATCCCAGCACCTAGAACGATGCCTGGCACAAGGCAGGCCGTCGATATATCTTCAGTGCCCCAATACGTAAATACCACACACTCCAGAAAAAATGAATTCTGGGTTTTTTACAGGCTTATTTTGTTTTGATGTTAGCCACAACATGCTTATCTTTATGAAGATTTATTTTTAATATAAAAAATTAGGATAACTGTATTAGAATAACAATAAAAATGATTAAAAAATAAAATTGGGGAAAGTAAAAATATATTTTTAGAACACATTGGTCTATTTCAGTTTATATTTAATTTATGTTTACAAATATATTTCAAATCTGTTTATTAACTCATAGGAGCCAATAAGAACTCCTCTTCATTTATCCATTATTGTATTAAATACTACTAACCATATTATACACATTGTCCCATTTAATTGCCTTTTAGTAAGGTGTTGAAACTGTCCTCCATTTTGCAGTGAACACAAGTCGGGCTTAGAGAAGTTGAATTCCTGCCTAAGTTCATTACAACTACTATGACCACGTATTAGAGCTATAGATATGTAGGAGTTAATGTGGTTTTATTTTTATTTTTGATCCTCATGTTAGGGTATTTCTTTTTTTGATTTTTGAGAGAGTGAGAAAGAGAGAGAGAGAGGGAGATGTGGAAGAGTAACATTGATCAGTTTTGTCCCCTATGCTCCCCGACCAAGGATCAAACCTGCAACCTGGATATGCGCCCTGACTGGGAATCAAACCTGCACCCCTTTGGCATACAGGACAATGCTCCAACCAGCCGAGCCACCTGACCAGGGCTTAATGTGGTTTTAAAATACTGGTATGCTAAGGAAATTGTGAAGCACACACACGCACACGCACACAAGAATTATTTATAAATGGTCATGCTAAATGTGGCGGTATACAGTTATATGTGAGAGATGAGGTTTCAAATTCAAAAGGCTGAATCCCACTGGTACCTATTACCTGGGTGACCCTTAGCATTTTATTTAGCTTTTCTAAATCTCAGTTTCCCAAACCATAAAACATACTGGATATCATAGCCTTGTTAACTGAGACTATGTGACATGTAGAGTCTCGTGGCCAGTAAACACTCACTGAATTTCAATTCCTTTTTCTTTTGTATATAATGTCACGCCCCCCTTCTATTCTACCCCAGTCAGCCCACTAAATACTAACTCCCTTTGCGGGAATATGTACAAATATACATTAGAGAGCTGTATATTATTTAGCAAATTTCATGATGGTTGAAATTTAAATATGATTAATAGCAGCCTCTATATTAATTCCCTCAATATCCCACTCCAGAAGACACACATATGAGGACATACTTACTCTCCCTTCCCCACAAACAGACTGCTTCATAAGGAACTAGGTGCCTCTCTTATTTTCAATGTGCCCTACCCTCTATGTCTATGTGAATGGTATTCCTCAGTTCATCTCCTCTCTGCAGTGATTATCCATTTTGGGTCTCAGAGTACATTGCTGCATGATAAAAAACAAAAAATAAAAAACAAAAACACAACAACTTCCTCAGTATTCTAAAGTATACCAGCATTTTCCTTGAATTTTGCCCTAAAATATTCATTACTTGGGGGTGATCATCAAGGAACATCCCCCTATAGTCAGTGTAGTTAATAAAATTATAATCATTTTGGACTGGAAAATAAAATTAATTCTCAGATGCTTTGTGCTTGTATATCTGCAAGAACTTTATTTTTCTCCACCTGTATTTTTCCCATTTACTTTTGATACTCTGTAGGTATATTTATCAATAAGTTGCCTCAAGTCATCTTTTAAAAGGAATCTAGCTAAATGTAAGTAAATAAATATTATATACCTAATTATAAATTTTAATAAGGTGATGGGGAACTATCAAGTTCAGGAGTGTGTCTTCCATAATTGAAGTATTATAGTAGTTTATGTAAATATCATAGTTAATTTGTTATAAATAAATGAGGAGGGAAAAAAATGAAAAAGGAAAAGTATGTGAACGGTTAATGTTTCTAAACTTTTAGCATTAAAACAAGCTTTTAAAAGCTGATTATTAATTTTGGTTTAATATTTTTCAATGATGTTTATCTTTAAATATTCAAGTCCCTGCCAGTGTTTTGTTCTGCCACAATAATTATCTTCATTCTATAGGTAAGGTAGGGTTTTTAATGCTGTTGAAAAACAGGAGTGTATGTCTATCTATATATCTATGTGTATGTATATGTATTCTTTTTGTAATTGGCTAACCTATAGTGATTTATTCTGGAGAAGAACAATGTCTTTTTCAGGTGATATATACAATAATTTCACATACCATCTCACCTATGTTTTATTATAGGGGATGACCTAACTTGATTTTCTGCTTTCTGGTCCTTGGGCTGTGCAGCTTTTTGGGTTATCTACTTTGAAAAAGATGTATCTTTTATAAGCAATAATGCTTTGAAAAATCACCATTGATAACAATCTCTGTCAGATGGCAGAGAAATATGAACCTATTTAAAAACAAACTATGAAAATTTTTAAATTGCTTAATCACTCAGGTAATCATTATCGCAGTGACTGGGTTATATGCTGTTTGAGATTTGTCTCTTTTATAGCAGACTGACAGCTTTTGTTTTTGCTCTTAACTATTGGTCTCTTTCTACTTACCCACACATATGCACACACATACCCGGCACAGACACATTCTCCTTCAAGTTTGTCTTTTTCTTATCTACTTCAGCAGGTAACCAAGCTTGTCAAGAATATAGATTAAATTAGAGGAAAAAGAGACTGAAAATTTCCCAAGTTGAATGCAGCGAGTCCTTACTTTATGTCATGTAGAGGTTCTTGGAAACTGCAACTTTAAGTAAAACAGCATATAAAAAAACAGCTTTACCACAGGTTAACTGATATAAACAGGAGTTTAGTTTCTACATCATATTTCTGGTCACAAAAACATCACCAAACTTCTACATAAAGACCCAAAACACTTCTAATATTAAACATTAAAATAAATTTGAGTTATTTATATATTTAGGAAAGATTAATAAAAACAAGTAAGATTATTATTTTTCAACGTGCTTAGTTCAAGACCGTAAGTGGCAGTAACCTATCCCTGTAGCTCAGGCTGCAAAGTGGGAACCCGCCGTGGACAGAACGTCTGTCTACCGCAGGGACACTCACACCCACCCACACTCACACTCACTCAGATGGAACAATGTAGACCCGCTAATTCACCTCATGTGCTCTGATTTGGGATGTGTGAGGAAATGGGAATTCCCAAAGAAAACTCAAGCAGGCATGGGGTAACATGCAAACTCCACTAAGACAGTAACCCTGGCCAGAAATCTATCTTTTTTCATTAATGTAAAGAAATAACATTGAAGGAAACATTATTTGAGGACCTGCTGTATTATTTTTAAGTAAAAGTATAATTCGAAGCATTTAGCATATAAAGGAACAGATTGACAGTGACCAGAAGGAAGGGGGAAAGGTGGCTAAGGGGGCAAAGAAGGAGAAGGGTCTAATCAATGAACAGGTATAAATGACCCATGGACATGGACAACAGGGTGGGGATTGACCGTGTGAGAGGGGGTGGGAGGCAGAGCAGGGGAAGGCAATGGGGGAAAATTGGGACAACAATAAAAAATTTTTTTAAATGAGAAAAAAAAGATACAATATACTATCTTTTCCTACTTCCTAGAAGATACTCAAAAAAGACTTATAGATAATACAATTAGAGGTAATTTTAATACAGTATTCAATAACCTAAGTATAAATTAAGCCTTAAGGGAAAGAAAATATGTAATTTAATAATGACTATAGATAACCAGGGCTCAGTGGATATAGTTAAACAAAAATATAATTTATATAAAATAAAGTTGCACACGTGAAAATTTAAAAAGTCATGTAATATTGGAAAGAAATCTTCAAAATAATTTTATAATAGCCACCTATGTTCTGAAGTTTGTATAATTACAGATATTTAGTAGTTGAATGAACAGTTTGTCTCACTAGAGTTTGCGCTGCTTGCTATCTAATTTTATTTCAAATTAATTCGGTGTCTAAAATCCAAGATACATTTTATTATTGATGATACTGCTAACTAGTAATAGATACAAATAATCACATTTTGATTATTTTAAGTTTTTCTCTTAATTTCTATTAAAGTATGATATGTACTCAAAAGTAGCAAAAATATAACATTCTTTATTGATTAATTTAATTAAAATTAAATAGATGAATTATTTTTAATTTTTAAAAATAGAGTCGGTAGTTAGATATTACTTGCTTTTCAATAGTGACATTTTAGAATGTCTTCCTCAAAAATGATATTTTTATTGCAATTTAAAATTCTATTATTTTATTTGACACACCATACCTCTCTCATAAAAGAAAATGTCTAAGGCTCTTTGCTCAAGGTCAGTCAGTTGAAATGCTCAGATCAAAACGTGTGCTTTTTTCTTCATGGTTTTATGATGTACCACTTAGTAGCTGTTCTTTTTCAATGACTGTTGACTAGCTAAGAGGAATATGCAAATTTTCTTCATATTCATTATATTTAGCCACTGTTTAATAATGCCATTCTTTATTAGTATACAGTATTGGTAGATGCAGTGGACTAAGTTGCTTATTTTGAAAATTCCAAGAGTCATTAAAGACCACAAATAAATAAAACATTAAATATGTTTGAACTACAAATGATAACTTCATCTAATAAATGTTTCTGTATGTGATTATACTTGCTTGCCAAGAAAACTTGACTGTTTTATTATAAACTTTATTGTCAGAAATTGAGACAATCATCAGTTTTTGATTTTAGAGACAGTATCCTGAAAACCTTAAAACTGGAATTATCTGTGTGACAAAATTTCCTTAATAAATTCTCATTACTTGATTACAGGTTGAATATTTCAGACATCTAAACCAATTAGAGTACTGATTATTTTGATTGCCAGAAATGCTTAAATATATATATTATTCATCAATGTATTCAGTTTCTATATCAGACACCTGTAATTTAAACATTTTTAGTAGTTTCTGATTCACAGGAAAGTTAGCTGCATTTCATTATCTTTTTCTGGATGTTAGGGATTTACTCTTCATAAAAACATGTGAGGAGGCTAATCAGTTGACTGTAGGCAGTATAGACAACATGGTGTTAGTTTCTAACTTATTTGTTAATTAGTTTAAGATATAACACTAATAACTAAAATAGTTATTATTTACACTTTTATGCTGGCCACTGAGGCATACATGTTTTTGACATGACCTTCTGACAGTCAACATCTAACTCCTTCAATTGTTTGGAAACTGGGCTGCCCTGTGAACTTCAAGGATAGGCTTTAAACACCCATTGTAATACTTGTAATTGTTTTAAATTTTTAAATTACCTTTGACATTCAATATTATATTACTTTCAGGTGTACAACATAGTGGTTAGACACTTTTATAACTTATGAAGTGATTTCCCCAGAAGTCTGGTAACCACCCTGTCCCATTGTAGTTATTACAATATCATTGACTCTATTCCCTGTGCTGTACTTTATATCCCTGTGACTGTTTTGTAACTGCTCATTTTTACTTCTTGATCCCTTTTCCTTTTTCATTCAGTCCACCAAACCCCCTCTGATCTGGCAACCATCAACTTCTGCGAATCTGTTTCAATTTATTTGTTTGTTTGTTTTATATATTCCATTCAGTTTTGCTGAGAGCCTAAAACTGCTCTAAAAAGTAAGGTTTATTAATTTAAAAAATTTATTATTAGAAATTTCTATGCAAAATAAGTGTTTTTTATCTTGTTCTCGTGTAATACCTCTGTTTTTTTTCCTTTGTTGTTGTTGTTGGTTAAGCACAATTTTTTCTTAAACCTTAAGTGAATATTCAATAATAGAAACTTAAGAAATTCTACTTTCATAATGCTTTGGATCTAACAAGTTAGAACGCCCATGCTCCCTTTCATATCTGTTGGATTGTTTGGGTTTCTGTTTTTTCATTTCTTTTTATTTTTTAATGTTCAGTTTTCAAAACTTAAAGCAACTTATATGAAGCGGTTAATTACCAACAACACCTATCTTTCCCCAAAGTTTAGATTTACAATTCTGAAGCTGATTGTGATAACAATGTGCACTTATGTCAGATTGCTGATTAATATATGGAAGGTTTTAAAAAAATACTTAAATTTCAACTGGGTTAAACATTTGTATACACGATTACTGCTTTGTCATGAAACTAAATGAGATATTAAAGTCTTAAAACCACAATTACAAGAAGATAGAGAACTCAGCCATAACTGTGTGCCTAGAGGAAATACTAATTGATGGTGCCCTCTTCTCAATTGTCCGAAATAGGCTTGTCTCATGTGGTGTTTTTAATTGTAATAACAGTTCTTTGGAACTCATTTCCTCTTTTATGGATGTAGGACATTTTAACTTATAAAAAATTTTACTTTATTAAACATAATTTTTTTAGTAATTAGATCTTTTTTATCACCCCACAAAATAATAATCTAGTAAGTATAATACTGCTTATTACATGATTGATTTTAAGTCTTTATTTTTTCTTTTACTTTTTACTCCAAATTGTATTTGGGGAAATAGTTTAAGCTGAAAAACTTGGAAGGCAGTGTTTATGCTGATAGTGGGATTATATTTTCTAAAAGGAGAAACTATGCATTACGTATTACATATAAACTTGGTTATATTACATATAAAACCTTGTGGAAAATTCAGAGATAGCAACAGGTTTTTGGGTGTTTTTTTTTCTTGGTACTGTTTTGTTTTTGTTTTGTATATACACTACTGTGCAGTTATCACCTTGTGGTTGTTGAGAACACAACGCTGAAGACAGTCACTGCTCTTTGAACCTAACCTACACATATTTTCTCAGTTTTCCTTAGATATTAAGTGATTTTGTGGCTAAATAAATTTAGTTTTCTTTTAGAATGAATGCCATCAAACAAGTGAGATAAATGTTAGTAGTTTTCTGGTTTTTATAAGATATATTTCTTGAACATCATTATTCTTAAGGTAGAGATTTATCATTTTAATTAATACTCTTAGCAAACAATATATAACAATTAAGGAAAACATTATATACCATTGTGTTTAAATATATATTTCTCTAATATTTTAGCTGGGAAGTTTTAAGATTCCTCCTGTCAAACATAAGATGGTGGTTGGAAGAATACGGCTTTGATGGATTTCGTTTCGATGGTGTTACATCCATGCTCTATCATCACCATGGGATGGGTAGGTAATCTGACCTATTACAGATATAACTAATGATTCTATGTTATTTTTTCACTGGCAGATTGCCACCAAGTTTGGAGTTCAGTTACAGAAGCTGCAATGAGTATTACTATTGGCTTGATTTTTATTATTTCCATTGTATGCATTTCCCCTAGTCACTTCTGATACCTTTATGGCAAGAGGTTTTGTGTAAATACATTTTATAAGTAAATAAAAATAAGGATTTTCTGTTAAATGTGTGCATTTAATAACATACTATTTTTAACATGTAGCTTTTTTCTAAAATGTTTTTTAAGGAAACTTTTTTTTTGGTAGCATTCTCAGATGTGAACATGACAGAATTTACAATGAAAAATAAATAACAAAAATAATAAATGAGAGCATTTGTGAATGTGTAGGTTCCTACATATTACACATTAAAGAAAATATGCATAATATATTATATATGTAATATACTCAGTTTAAATTAAATTATAAATTAATTTATAATGAAAACATTGATCAGAGTTTTTCAATTTAAAAGTTGTATAAAGAAATAGGATCACAGAATCTAATTCTTCAGTAGATAACATGTCAAACAATTATATTTTAATAGTCAAATATTTATCAGCAACAGCCAATCCAAAAAAGGGATTTTAGACCGTTAGTCTTGAAAAGTGGCTGCCAAGGAAAGAATCTGTATTCAAAGTGTGATGCTGTCTGCAAACCTGCAGCACAGTCTTGGAGAATTTCCCCTGAAGTATTCCTAGGCAAGAAGTTGAACCTATAAAACATGACAGGCTTCATTAATATCTTTCAATTTAGAGAGTAGCTTATTCAACGGATGAAAAAGGAAAGCATGGCAAAATTCAAGGATTTTCTACCAAGTAATAATATCCACATACCCCTACAGAACCTCCCTCTGTTGAAGGCTAGGAATTTTACAAGGAATTATGGGATTGGGGAAATGAACTAAAATCTATGGATATAGGATACACTTCCAACCCTGCGGAGGTCATAGGTGATCTGAGAGATACAAACAAAGTGACCTATGCTGTAATTTTTTTGACCTAATGGGTAAAAATGGTAAAGAAAAGCATTCTCAGTTACTTATGTTTTCCGTATTTGAATGATGAGAAAAAAACTGAAACTGTACTGTAAAAGAACACATACCTGCAAAAGAAAATGAGATTAAACAATCAATACTAAGACAGAGTGTTTCAGTTTATAAAATTCAGGGCTAAGGAGAAATTCATTAGGTGACAACTAGAAAGAAAAATGAATTTACATGCATGGATGAAAAAAAATTACTCAATTCTACTACTTGGTTGCGAATAGCAATGCCTATAAAATTATTATTTTTTTAAGGATTTTTTTAACTTTTTTTTAAAAAGATTTTATTTATTTATTTATTTTTATTTTTAGACAGAAGGGAAGGGAGGAAGAAAGAGAGGGAGAGAAACATCAATGTGTGGTTGCCTCTCACACGCCCCCTACTGGGGAATCAAACTGTTCCCCAGGCATGTGCCCTGACTGGGGAATGTGTCCTGACGGGGAAATCAAACCGTTGACACTTTGGTTCCCAGGCAGATCCTCAATCCACTGAGCTACACCAGCCGGGAATAATGCCTATAAAATTCTTAAGGAAACAAAGTGTGACTGAGGAATTTGATAGATAAAGTGCCATCGAAGTATAAATTTGAAAGTCCTTAAGGAATAAAACTTCCCTAATTATACTTGAATATATCCTTCAAGTATGATATCCTGTAAAAAAGAATGGTTCAAAGTAGTAAACAACTTAGAGTTAAAGGGAAGAAGCGGGCGGTGGGGGGGGGGGTGAAATGTAGGCATTGAGCACTAATTTGACTTATAAAATAAGTGTAAACAACTGAAGGAATAGAAAATAAATAGTATAACTTCAGTAAATGAAATATACTATAAGCAACCCAAATTAGGATTTAAGGAAGAGGAGGTAGAAAAATGTTAAAGAATGTTAAAATCTTTTTGTAATCATAGGCAATCCATAATGCATAAATTGAAGCATATATCCAAAATAATATAAACAATATATCTCAATTTTATGATAGTTTTCATATTTGCTTTTCTTTACTTCACAGGTATCCAATAGAAGCTAGCTAAATTAGCATTTGAGATGATAAAATATGTATCTAAATTTTGAAATTCAGAATTCTTTTCACTATCATTTCAATTTATTTTTCTGCTATAAAATTCAATTAAAATTAAATTAAAATTTTAAATCAAAGTGTTTGCTTTTATGAAACAAAAATTCAATCGTAGGATTGTTGATATGGAATAATTTTCTAACAGGTATTTCTGATGATATCATTATGTGTTATAGAGGATCATTACACTTTGCTATAATAAAACTGATATTAACATATTAATTGGTGGCAAAATTTGTGCTGAATTAAGACTTGCATGTTAACAATTCATTTACATTGATTTTGTGTTCTCTAGGTCAAGGTTTTTCAGGTGATTATCATGAATATTTTGGACTACAAGTAGATGAAGATGCCTTGATCTATCTCATGTTGGCAAATCATTTGGTTCATACATTGTATCCAGATTCTATAACAGTCGCTGAGGTAAAGCCATAATAATATCTACCCTCTAACCCTCTTTAATATAGAACATTTTGTCAGTATGCAATATTTGAATAATCTCATGTTGTCAATAATTGCATAACTGAAATTGTACCCTGCCTACAGTGCATATATCTTGTATGGGTGGCACGTTATTTAGAATTCACCGTTTGCCTTCTAGGAGATAGTGTACACTAATTACTTGTCATAATTCCATTGTTAAAAAAAAATGCCAATGGTTAGAAAGTAAAATATCCTAATCAGTGGACAGGTCCTTCTGCCATGAGACCTTTAGCAAGAAAAGAATTGAATTGAAAAGAAGTTCATGTGCTTCTGTTTGTTTGTTTGTTTGTTTGTTTATTTATTTATTTCCTGGTTTAATCATTAGAAATGGTGTGGATCACACTGCCTGGGAGCTCCTCTGAAGCCTCTCTTGTTCTGGTGCAATTACCTTTCTTGTTTATGTTACTCCTATCCAATTACCAAATGTTCACTAGTTATTCATGATCACTGAATGTTCATGATTAACTGTCCCAAAGCTGCACTGTAATGATATAATTCGGTATATGCATAATTGACAATTCCCCTCTTGGTGATAAATTTGATAAATTAAGAAGTTTGTTAAATGCTTATGCTAATTTAGATTTAACACTAAACTCCCTCTGGTTTCCTGAGTCCTCTGACTAGAAATTATTATTAAAATTGAATTCAGTATGTTAAAACTTTTATTAGAAGTGTAGTGGTCGTCATATAAAAATAATAAGACTCTTGTTAAAGGATTCGGAGTTAAGGTGTATTTTCACATTGTTGGCCTTTAGTTCATTGGAATGAAATGTAGTAGTTAATCTGTTTCCTTTCTGTAGTATTTATTATCCATATAGCATTTCTTCTTATTCATTATTTTTCAAAACCCCAAATCCCCAACTAGGTGGTATGATTTTCTGCATAGAAGAACAGTTACTCTCTTTAGTCCTTTTCCTTATATCTTCTAGAGGGATAAAGCTATGGATCTTAAATCTCTGGAATACATTCTTATATAGATTTTTTAAAAACCCAACCATTGTAATACCATTTTGGTACCCAGTATTAATTTCAAACTATTTATCTACCTACATTTCATAAATGCTTATAAGTCTTACTAATACTTGTGCTAATTCTTTGTGCTAATACTTTGTGCTAACTTTCTTTGAACATCAATCACAGTGCGCTTTAAACTTTTATTTTGTCCATTATACATTTGTAATTTTATCTTTCAAACATCAAAAGTTTAATTAATTATTTTGTAAATTATATTTATGATAATTCAAAGCAGAGATGTTTTATATGACCAATTACTATAAACAATTAATGACACACAAATCAAAAGTTCATACTGAAAAAAAGAAGCAATTACTTAATACATGAAACTTAAAATTGTTACATTGATCTCTTCATTCATTTCAAGTAAAACAGTTCCATCATCTCTGTAGCCCTTGACTGATTATCAGTGTTTCTACCAATGAAACTTTGAGACTTTAGCCTACTTTATATTACTTGGTTTCAGATTTTTTTTTAAAACAAGATGTGTCTTCAATTTATTTTACTTAAATTGAAAACTACTTCAATTTCAATACATCACTTTTCTGTCTAGTGGGAGTCACTTCAAAATGTGGAATTGATCCTCATGAACATTTTTTGAAGAAAGGAATGTGGTATAACGAATAAGTAATGTAGTTTTATATAAAGTCCTGTAATAGATATTTGAGTTTGTTTTTAATGACATTTATTAATGTTGAAACCTTTTTTCTGAACTATATCTACCATTCCACATGGTTACATTTGCTATATTAATTTATTAATTTAAAGTATTTTTAATTAAGGTTCCCCCCACTCTGGAATAAGTCGTAAGTGCCCTGTAGATATTAAAGAACGAAAACTTTAAAAAAAATATTTATTTTATTTTTAGACAGAGGGGAAGGGAGGGAAAAAGAGAGGGAGAGAAACAGCAATGTGTAGTTGCCTCTCACATGACCCCTACTGGGGACCTGGCTCGCAACCTGGGCATGTGCCCTGACTGGGAATTAAATTGGTGACCCTTTGCTTCACAGTCCGGCACTCAATCCACTGAGCCACACCAGTCAGGGCAAGAATGAAAACTGTTTTAACTTCATTTGAGACACCTATGATTATTTCAGTATGCTATGTTGGTAGGTATCAACCTCATATATTTAAAATATATTTATTTTAGTGATCTTTATGTTTACCTTCCTTTTCTTTTAATATTTTTAAATGATAGCCAATAACTCTCCACTTTCAAAAGAGAGCTACAGATATCTCATATGCATTAATGGGGAAGATTTTTAGGATTCCGATAAAGGAGTCAAGACAAATCGGTGCCCAAATTTTTTTTTAGCAGACTCTATTTCCTATCAAATTATTTCTTAAAGCTAAGGTAAATATAGAATTTACCTTAATATTTTTTTGAGAAAATTATCTTGACCTTTAATACCATCCCATTACCAATCTTATGAAAACTCCTGGTCTTATGGAAACTCTTCTCAGATGGCATTGTGTCTCTAATCCCAGTACCTAACATGGGTGTCTGATATTTAATACATATTCAACCAATGCTTATAAAGAATCGAACTAGATAACTATCATATCTGTGAAAATGTAGCATATTTTGATAAATATAACTTCTTTTAAAATGGCTTCTTTTCTGTTAACCTTCTTTTTTTACTCATTTTCCAATTGTCTGTTTTTTTCACTTTTATTCACTATAAAATGTATGTAGAAATAAAATGTAATTGATAAGTGTTTTATTTCTTAGTGGATGTGTTGTGCCATGTATTATATTTACCATTAACTCTCATTCACAAAAAAAACCAATTAATAAATGATTTTGGGAGACCAGAGAGGTCATACATCTCTTTGTTCCAGCTTTTCTGTGGGCACAGTTTAGAGACAGTATTGTGAAAGAGGAGGCATTCATTTCTCAGCAAACTCTAGTACGATACTCTTTTGTAGGAAGAGTTTGGGCAAGGACATAAGTAGAAAATCTTGTGACATGCACAGAGAGAAGTAAATATTTCAAAGTGGATGAAGTATATTGCACTTGAGATGAAATAGTGCAAAATAATGGCAGAAAGATGTAGGTCTCTCCATTGCACTTTCTGTGTACTTAAGAGAACAATTATCACAATTGTATCATATCGTCACTTCATGGTGATGTGTGTATATGTATTAAGGTTGTAGTTTATGAATCCCTGAAGGTCAGATAGAATACCTTATATATCTTTAAATTCTGGAAGCACATTCATTCACTCAACAGAGTCCTGGCTCTAACATTGAGAAGCATGTATCTTTGGAGATCCCTTCACCTCAATAAGCCTCAATTTCTGTATCTTCCGAATGAAGATCCACCAGATAACCCCAAAGACCCTTATACTAAAAGTGGTCTTACTACTTCACTCTTAATGTACTAACTCTACTTTCCATTTCATCAGAAATAAGCTAAATGAGCTAAATGCTCTCCAGATACACTCCAGGCCTGATAACAAGTATAAAAGATATATGCTACATGTATTTTTATGTTTCATGAAAACAGTAACTAATAAAAAATGTTCAAAGTAGTTCAAAAATCAGTGTAAGGAATCATGTTTTTGCAATAATAGTTGTACTGTTCTGCTTTCTGTGTGTGATAACAAGGAAAAGAAAAAAATATGACCACAAGAGATCAAAGTTGTCCTGCAGTGAAGAGCATGACACAAAATTTTATTGGGAAATGAGATGTGCTATCACAGTTTTATCTACTTTTACAATATGCCACGGAAACACTACAATAATGTATGCTTATGCCCTTATATCTTGTTTTTATTTATTGACCTTACCATTACTGTTAGAAGGATATTTAGTGAAAATTTTAGCAGTATGAACTGATGATGCTGATGTCCCTTACTTTAGGATGTATCAGGAATGCCAGCTCTGTGTTCTCCAATTTCCCAGGGAGGCTGTGGCTTTGACTATCGATTAGCCATGGCGATTCCAGATAAATGGATACAGGTAAGAGTTCCTATAAATATTTTTTGTGTGGGTGGATAGCATGTATTATGTTGGTTCATTTATTTATTTCTAGTTACAATTATTAGTTACAGATATTACAATTGAAGTACTAAATTCTCCCATGTGTGCTAATTCTTGTGCTCAAACTTCTAAAAGTTCTAATATAAAGTTTTCATATTTGCACTATTCAGGCAAAGGGAGAAATTTGATTAATATAAGGTTAACTATGTAATTATCAATGAATTGTACAAAATCTCAGTGCTCTATATTTAAAACATGTTATACTTCATCAAAACATCCATTTCTGCTTGCAGATTACCAATTAATGTAGAAATCACTCCTTAATTTCCAGTACTTGCTTCATAGTATCGTCTTTTCTCAGCATATTTTGATTCACCCAGTTCTTCATTCAGCATTTAAAAGTCCTTAGCATGTGTTAGTAACTAGAAATGAATAATTGTACATAACACCTTACACATCATTTCTAATACAATTGTATTAAACTTAATACAATTAAACTATCGTTCAAGCAGCTGGCATTGTATCTTGTTTGATTTAATGTGTGCCTACAGGCACTATATACAGGACTATATACAGGACTATATAATATACAGGACTATATTTGTTATATACACTTAAATATGATATAGAACATTATTGAGTGACCAACTCCATAGTCATAGGCAGAGTATGTGTAAGTCAGTTGTATATGAAATAATCATAGCTTTCTGATGAGCTCTTTAGGACAGACGTGAACTGGTGCCACGAGATCACAGTGTTAGAATTGCTTGACTTTGCATAGAAAGACCATAAAACCTCTTCTGAAGGAAGTAGTTATTGTAATCATCTCCTTACTGTCTTTCCTGTGGCCCGAGGCAATTTGTGCAATGCACAGCTATTACATAAAAACTCTACCAACACAATTTCTGCTTCTCCATTTATAATGACTCTTCAAACATTGTCAACTCAAAAAGCAAGTGACAATTAATCTTAGAAATAAAACAAACAAATGAGCTGAGCATCTTGCTTTGATACCTGAGGAAGTCGCTCTATATATGTTATTTTAAAAACTGGTATTGTCTTCAAGTTTCTTATCTTGGTTTAAGGTTCTTTATCCACTCACCATCACTTACAATTTCTTATCTTTCACACAGACTTTTTCCCCAGCAAGTGCCAAATCTTACTTTGTTAACCTCCCACTGAAAAGACTTTACCATTAACCAGTCTTTGTGCAGATTCAAGAACATTTCAGGTGTACATCAACCTAGAATTTTCCCCCCAGTCAGTCATAATACACAGTGGGATTATTTTCCTTTTATGAATGATGGCAATTTTTTTTTAAATTTTCAATTTACCAAACATTTCAGTACCTTGTATGCTGATGGCACTGTCCTAGGCAGCACATCACACAAGTGGGAAAATGTATTGTCCTGTGTTTAGGATGTGACTATACTCTGTTTAAATTATGCACACTCTGAGGTGGATATCATCTTCTATTTCAGGAAATTATTTAAAAATTTTTTTTGCATCACAAAAATAAAGCCCTTAGTTAATAATAATTTTTAAAACTCAGTAATATTCCCTGAATTTTATGTCATGCATTTAGTAAAATAATTGCCTAAATGACTGTCATCCCCTCAAATTTCAATAAAAGATGCAAGAGTATTAATCCAGTGACAATTGTACTCAGAATGTATGTGACATTCATTGTTATCTACCTATAGAGCATGAGTTAGATTAAATGCTAGATTCCATTTATACTCCTGTTGTTCAAAAGCAATTGATTTAGTATGTTCTACTTTATGTTTGATAATCAGTAGTTTGGACTACCATATTAGTATAATCATTTATTGAACAAATATTTGCCTATATAAAATATACTAAATATACTCTATCTCTTTTACTTTTATTTGATCATTTTCATTATCTAATAACTGTTTATGTAAAAGTTATATAAATAAATGGAATTTATTCATTTCATTAATTCCACTGCTTATCGTGCACCTATTATATAACATATATAGATTTTTAATTAAATATTCTATATTGAGAAAATTGTAGTTCATATGCAGAAATGATACGGTGAAATCTGATAGCCTCTTAATTAGTATCCCCCACCCCCAGTGGTAACGTTTTGCGAAGCTGTAGCACAATGTCGCAGCCAGGACACTGGCGTGGATGTGATCAAGATTCGAGACACTTCCATCACCGCAGGTTTCCGTGTATTGCCTTTATAGCCATGCCTACATCCCCCATGCCCCCCCCAATCACTTCTTAAGCTGTGGCAACTACTAATCTGATCTCCATTTCTATAATTTTGTCATTTCAAGAATGTTCTATAAATAGAGTCATATACTGCGTTCCCTTTCTGGATTGTCGTAATTCACTCAGGAAGGTTCTCTGGATATTCGTGCAGGTTGTTGCATGCACCAGCTCTGTATTGCTTTTTACTGCCAAAGTATTCCATGGTGTAGGTATGCCGCAGTTTGTTTAATTATTTGCCCATTAAAAGACATCTGGATAGTTTCTAGGTTTTGGCTGTTATTAAAAAAACTGCTATAAACATTTGTGTACAGGTTTTTCTATAACCTTAAGTCATTCTCCAGGATAAATGCCTGAATATTTTCATTATTTTATGGTTAAATGGTCAAAAGTGCAATTAATGAATCATATAGTAGTTGGATGTTTAATTTTTTATGAAATTGCCACACTATTTCCAAAATAGCTGTACCATTGTATATTCTCACAAGCAACATTGGAGAAACTCAATTTCTATACATCTTTGCATAAGAGCTCTTGGCATTGTCACTTTTTATATTAGTCATTCTAATAGGTGTGTAATGATACTGTTACCCAACAAAAGTGGGGTTCGGCTGCCTGCTGCCACCCACAGGCAAATTCCATAGGCAGAGGCTGGTGGGGAAGGGTAAAGATCTTTATTAAAAGGTTGCACAGTTGAGATGACAGGTATCTCCCTGACTCCAGACTCATCTCTTCTGCAAAACACAAACAAAACCCATCTGTTCCCCAAAAGACTAAAACCCAAAACAAGGCCCAGAATTCCCACTCCATCCTTACCTGTGTTTTGGTACTTGAGGCAGCCAAGTGGGTTGCTGTCCAGCCTTAGGCTCCTTCCTGGGGTGCGCGTGTCGGGGTAGCCCAGTCAGTTGCCACAGGGCTTCTAGGCCCAACAGTGTCCTGTGAATCCCTGCCTGCACATCTCCCAGGAGGATGCATGTGTTTCTCCGTTCCCTTGGTTTAAATCTCCTAACCCAAACTTCTGCAGTGCTCCAGGAGGGCCTGGCCCCCCACTCCAGCCGCCCATCCTTTTCCCATGCTAGGCTGACAGGACAGCACCTCCCTTTGCCTCCATGTTGACCTTTATGGCCACATGCGGCAAGTCCACTGGGACCAGATGCTTGTAGCAGGCCTTTAGCCATAGGCAAACATTTCACTAACCTTGAAGAGGCCCAACGCAATGGCTTCCTCCTGCACATTTTTGCCTGGGGTGTGGAATCTGTTGGCATGGGCCTCACTAACTTGGGTACCTGGGAATGTGGCTTCACCTGCACTGCCTAGGGTGTTTCCTGAGGCCCGTTCCTCACACTTGTGGCACTAGCCAGGCTACACTGGTGTCAGTATCTCACCGTGGCTTTAATTTGCATTTACTTAATGGCTTATAATGGTGAACATCTTTTCATTTGCTTATTTGCCTTCTGTGTATTCTCTTTGGTGAACTGTCTATTCTTATCATTTGCCCAGTTTCTAAATGGATCTTTTGTTTAATGTAAAACTTTGAGAGTTTTCTATATATTCTAGATTCAGCTCTTTTGTTGGCAATGTGGTTGACATACACTTTATGTGGCTTCTCATCCTCTTCATGTAGGCTTTCACAGAGCTAAAATCCTTTATATTTTAAACTTGATAAAGGCCAATTTATAATATTTTTCATTTTAGAAATTTCTCTTTTGGTGTCCAGCCCAAGAATTTTTTGACCGCCCTATGTTTTCAGTTAAACATTTTACAGTTTCGCTTGCATACTTAAGTTTACGATTCACTTTGAGTTAATTTTTTTTGTACTGTGTAAGACTTAATTAAGGTTCCCCACGTCCCCGGCCTATGGATGTCCAATCCTTCCAGCATGATTTGTTAAAAAAAAAAAATATATATATATATATATATATATATATATATATATATATATATACCTTCCATTGAATGCTTTTTGTGCATTTTTTAAAAGTTAACTGTGCATATTTGTTTGTCTACATATTTGTTTCAAATTGTTGCTGTATATAATTACCACAACTTAGTGACTTAAAACAACTCAAATTTATGATAATTTAGTTCTTATATCTCTGTAGATCACAAACCTGAAATGGGTCTTAATAGGCAAAAAGCAAGGCATAGGCAAGGCTACATTCCTGCTGAAGCTCTCGTTTTTTTACCTTTTCCAGCTTCTAAAAGCCACCTGTATTCCTTGGCTCGCGTCCCCTTCTTTCATCTTCATAACCATCAGGATATCATCTTAAGTCTCTCACTTATGTCCATAAATCCAAAAATTTCTCGTTTTTAGAAGGATCTCTGTAAGTACATTGGTATCCATATTTCAGACATTAGGATGAGAACATCTCTGGTGACCATTACTCTGTCTGACACAGTCTTCGCTCTGGTGCCGGGGATTCAGAAAGCAATCATGACGGGTGGCTAAACATGTATGCATTTCACAGGGTAAAAAAGGTCAGCAAAGGAAGATACAAGCCAGCCTGAACCCAATGCCTGGCACCAAATCTGCATTACTTTTCTCTTGCTGCATAACAAATTTCTACAAACTTGGAAACTTAAAACATCACTCACATTATATCATGGTTTCTTCGGAGGACATCCATCACATTCAAAGGTTCCCCCACTCACACTCTCACAGGGGTGTCCAACCTGTGGTCTGTGGGCCACATGCAGCCCAGGATGGCTATGAATGTGGCCCAACACAAAATCATAAATTTACTTAAAACATTATGAGATTTTTTTGTGATTACGTGTCACATTGTATTTAATGTATGGCTCAAGACAACTCTTCTTCCAGGATGGCCCAGAGGCATGGAAACGTTGGACACCCCTGGAAAGGATCACACAAAGGTGTGAATAAGAGGGAGCAGGAACCATGAGGGCCACCCCAGAATTCTGCCTATCACGGAATGCAGTTGACACTTTCAATAGAGAAATGTACCCATGCAGAAAGAGGCTATTTTGAGTACATAACTGAGGAGCACTGGCTTTTATAGGACAGGCAGAAGAAGAGACTTTGCAGAATGCCTAGAGTAGTGGGAAAACAAAACAAGAGTTTCAAAGTGGTGGACTAAGAAGGAAAAAATTTTATGGGGAGGGAAGGGGCCAGCCTTGTCAACATATACAGCTAGCTGGTAAGTATTAGCCTAAGATCATTTACTGACCTAAGAAACAGTTAACTGTCAGGTCTTGGCAAGGACATTTGCAAAGAAGTGGTGTTAGAGGGACAGAAGACAGATTGAAGACTGTGAGGCAAAAAATATGTGGTCTGTTCAGATAATTACTTCGTAATAATTAGCCTTTAAACTTTTATTTCCTTTTTAATTTATTTTTATTGTTAATGCTACTATAGTTGTCCCTGCTTTTTCTCCCTTCCCCTACCTCCATTGAGCCCCACCCTTTCCCCTTTCTAATTCAATCGCCATTTTGTTGTCCATGTCCATGAGTTGTGAATAAACGTTCTTTGGTTAGTCCCTTCACTGTCTTTCATCCTGCCCCACCATCCTTTCATCCGCCCCTGCATCTTTCCAGCAGCCATCAGTCTGTTTCATGTATCTAAGCCTCTGTTGTTATTTTGTTCATTAGTTTATTGTGTTCATTAGATTCCACGTATAAGTGAGATCATGTGGTACTTGCCTTTCACTGTCTTGGCATAATATTCTCCAGTTCCATCCATGCTATTGCAAAATATGAGTTTATTCTTTTTTACTGCTGTGTAGTATTCCACTGTGTAATGGTACCACAGTTTGTTTGTTTGTTTGTTTTTATCTTCTCAACTACTGATAGGCACTTATCCAAATCTGGGCTGTTGTAACTAGCACTGCTACGAACATAGGGAATATGAATTGGTGTTTCAGGATTCTTATGGCATATTCCTAGCAGTGGAATTTCTGGATCAAAAGGCAGTTCCATTTTTAGTTTTTCGAGGAGATTCCATACTATTTTGCACAGTGGCTGCACCAGTCTGCATTCCCATCAGCAGTGCGCTAGGGTTCCCTTTTCTCCACATCCTTGTCAGCACTTGTTGTTTGTTGATCTGTTGATGGTCACCTTTCTGACAGTTATAAGGTGATATCTCATCGAGGTTTTAATTTGCATTTCTCTGGCGATTAGTGATGTTAAGCATTTTTTCATGTGTCTATTTGGCCGGCCATCTGTGTGGCCTCTTTGGAGAAGTATCTATTCAGGTTTTTTGCCTGTTTCTTAATTGAGTTGTTTGCCTTCCTGGTGTCGAGTTGTATTAGTTCTTTGTATATTTTGGAAACTAAACAACAAAAAAAAAGCTATTTTTTTTAATCCAACCTAAAAATGTAGAAAGTATAGCTCTGCCTTGTAAAAGTTACAGAGAGGTGTATTGACAATAGTACTTTTCTTATAGTTATCGATCAAGAGGTAGCAGTTGTTACAGGGAAAAAAATGGTTGCAAAATCCTAAAGTGTAATGATCTAATCATCTGCACAAATGTAAAAATACATTCACACACTCACACTCTCACACACATCCCAGCCATTTGGACAGTCTGCTTAAAAACTGTGATTTCAGAAAAAGTTTCAACAGACATCTTTGTTATGTGGGTGCACCTGTATCTGTGTGTCAAATAATATGGATTGATATGATGTATACCCTAAGGTTGGACTTTAATGTAAGTATAATAATGGTTTATACAAATTATATCCTCTCTTGCATCTAGCTACTCAAAGAGTTTAAAGATGAAGATTGGAATATGGGCAATATAGTGTACACACTGACGAACAGACGGTACCTTGAAAAGTGCATTGCTTACGCAGAAAGCCATGACCAGGTAAATGAGTATTTGTATAAATGCATCCACCTCTCTCTCTCGCTCTCTCTCTCTTGCTCTCTCTCTCTCTCCCTCCCTGCCTCCCTCTCCTTCTCCTACCCCTCCCCCGCCTCTTCTCTCTCTGTCTACCCTTGCTCTTTATATATGTGTGTATGTTTGCATTAACATACTTAAACACAAATTTCTATATTTTAATAGTTAATATAACTTATTATATGTACCTATCTACATCTGTATCTGTATGTGAAAACTATACTTGAAAAACATTTTTAAATTATTTTGCGGAATTATAAATTCTGGCTTCAAAGTGCAGTGCCATTTTTATCCTGCCAAAAAATTTAAAAGATTGTAAATGACACTTGCAAGTGTTATCTTACATGTTTTTCTTTGTTGTAAGGAGAGGAATATTGGTGCTAATGTAGGTTAATTTTAATTTCCATTTTTGGTTTCCTTCCAGAGGTTTTCTTTTATGCCTTTTGAAAGACTTTCATCATTTTTTTTCTCAATCCTAAAATCTCATAGTTTTTGATCACTGTCCCCTGAGCTGCAGTCCATCTTTTCTGATGCAGCCTGAGGTATTTTCCAAAAAGCAAAGCTTATTTTGTCAACCCAGATCTTTCGAGTGAAGTTTGTCGTTCACGGCCATACATAACCTGACATGAGCCAGAGTTTCACCTTCATTCTCTACTCAACTCTGAAAGCAATCTGTTCTTCAATACTGTAATATTCTCACTCATTCCCAAATAGGTTATCCTCATTCCAGTTGTGTCCTTTTGCCCACATAGCTGTGAATCCCTGCTTCACTTGCAAACTCCTATAAAAGACCCAATGTTCTGGCTCAGATACCACATTGTCTCTGAAGCCTTCACCTAGCAGTCCAAAAATTAAAATTAAAATTAAAAAATAAGTGTGGGGCTCAAAAATTATTTTACGAAACATCTGGTAAGTTTATAAAGTTAGGAGCAATCTATAATTGGATTATGGAACTATAGTTGGAATAAGTAATTAAACTAAAATATAAATTCTGTTAAAAAAAGATATGAATTATTTTTAACAAAAAGAAAAAAGAATAACTGCTCCATCATCGATGTTCCCACCGTGTTTTAGGCAGAAAATTTGTATTTCCAGCCTTAATTCTGTGACTGCTCCAAGTAGTCACTCAATAAACATAAATAAATGAGGGGAAAAAACCATTTACTTTTTTAAAGCTATAATAATTCTCATAAAGAACATAAAATATACTCTTTATACATTAAAAATGAGACAACGAAAAGTTTTGAATTATTTGCCGTATATGTACCAAGATAATTGAAGCTTAAAAAATAAGCTTCTCTGTTATTTCAGCAGAAATTAACAGGTGGCTCTTCAGGTGTCTTCTCCAATTATTAAGAAAGTGTAAGTGGATCAGAGGTCAGCTACAAAGACCCATGGCCAAATTCTGCTTGCTGCCTTTTTTTGTAGTTATTTGGAATATAACCATGATCATTCATTCACATTATGTGTATGGCTGCTTTTAAGTAGTTGCGACAGAGTAAGTGGCCCATAATGCCTAAAATATATACTATTTGGATTTTATAGAAAGTTTGCTGGCTCATGAACTAGACATATGCTAAATTTTGCACCTTTCAAATCAGAGCCCTGTTGTCTTTTCAACTTAAATTGGCTGTAGAGCAGAACAAATAAATATAAAAAAAACAGAACCAAACATTGAGAATAATAAATGAGTAATAGTAATTTAAGGATGTGTAGAACCACCAACCAAACACATAACAATATGAAAACTAAAATATATTCCTAAATTATATCCCTCTGTTGCTAATTCCTAGCAGTTGTAGCACATTTTGAGCTTGTAATATGTACTTATTTTATATGAATGAGTGAAAGAATAAATAAATGAATGAATTAAACAAATTAAAGATGACACTGATAGATTTATAATTTTTTCCAAAACGTATCAAAACAGTATGGATTCACCTATTTCATACTTTATAAATTCACGTAATTCTTCCTTGTATTACAAATTGTTAGGCATGTATAAAAAGATACAAGTTGCCTAGTTCTTTCAAAAAGCAAATGCACAAATCACTAAAAGTTATAAATATACAGGGTGAGTCAAAAGTAGTTTTACAGTTGTGAGTATGTGAAAAGAAGAATTTGTCCTTGTATTATTTATTAATTATTGTATTATTTTCCATATGAACAACTGTAGACCTAATATTTCCTCACCCTGTATATTATAAAGTAAATAATATAAAAATACATACATAATAGTAAAACTCTAACAGAATTTATCAAAATGATTTTATAACAATCAAAGATTAATGAAATAAACAGTTATACATGAAAATATAATTAGTTCAAAACAAGTGGGAAGGACCAATTGTTAAAGAAATAAAGCTGTCCAATAAAAATTTAACAAATATATTTATATCTTCTATACATCAGTTTCAAACCTTTTTTTAGCAGTAGATCCTATTTTTAAGCTATATTTATATGGAACTCTATGTTATATGTCAGATTGAAGATGCATTTTGTTGGTACATGTATTAGTCTGTTAGGGTTGCCACACCAGAATATCACAGACAGGGTGGCTTAAATAATAAAACATGTGTTAATCTGTTAGGGTTGCCATACCAGAATATCACAGACAGGGTGGTTTAAGTAATAAATTTGTTTCTCCTGGTTCTGGAGGCCAGAAGTACAGGATCAAGGTGTCAGCAGGGGTTTCTCCTGAGACCTCTCTCCTAGGTTTTCAGATGGCATTTTCTTGGTGTCCTCACATATTCTTTTTCTGTGCAGGTTCATCCCTGGTGTTTTTTCATCTTCCTATAAGGGCACCACTCACTAGATTAGGACCCCACCCTTATGACCTCATCTAACCTTATTACCTCTTTATCCTGTCTCCAAATATAGTCACACTGGAGGTTGGGACTTAACCATGATTTTTTTTTTTTTTTTGGGCGGGGAGGCATAGGGCACAACTCACTTCATAACAGTAAATGTTTTTTTTGTTATGTTTAGATTTAAAATATTTACCTCGAAGTTAGAGAACAAGGAGGTTGCTATGATAAGGCAAAAAAATTTGAACTCAAGTAATACAGATGACAATTAGCATTTAATCAAACTTCAAGTTTGATTAAATGGTACAGTTATTGGTGAAAATGAAAAATAATATTTTTTTTAATTTTATGGAAAAAAATGGACTTTTTAGCCAAACCAATAAGTCTGTATTTTATTTTTCTATAAAATAAAAGTTGTTTTTCATTTTCAACAATAACCTTATTGATTTGGATATTTTGAGTATATTTATTCCAATTTTAGAAAATTTGAAGCACCTGCTCAGTTATAATAGGTAGCTTATTGTGTGTTTTTACCCAAACTCTTTTAAAAATAAGTAACAGCCCTGAAACACATGTTGATCTCTAACATGTTTTGACGGCTTGCCTTCAACACAGAAAGTAATTATTAGAATATACATTAAATTAACACTAATTCATACACCTCTCCTACATTGTTTTTCATCCTGTGTTATTCTAATGTAAATCCATAGCTGCTTCATTCCTGTTCTTTGCATTCACCTCAGTAACTTTTATTTCTATAGGCACTCGTTGGGGATAAGACACTGGCATTTTGGTTGATGGATGCTGAAATGTATACCAACATGAGTGTTCTGACCCCTTTTACTCCAGTTATTGATCGTGGAATACAGCTTCATAAAATGATTCGACTTATTACTCATGCACTGGGTGGAGAAGGCTATCTCAATTTCATGGGTAAGTATGAATTAAATGCGTAATCCAATCTGTGTTTAAAATGTTAACTAATACTACTTATGCATAAATATGTAGAATATTTTGATTTTGCTGTTTAGATTTAAAATATAAAATTACAACTATGTCCTTAATATACTGTCATGTGTAAACTGCAAAAATATTACTCTAAGACTAATGCATATGCAAAAGTAGTCTAATAGCTGTTATTTTCTTTAATATTATTGACACTAGGTAAACTATTTTAAAACTTAGAATTATTCTGAATTTAATTATTCTGAGTTTATTTTATTATAGTGTTTGCACATTAAACATAAGAAAGATATAATTGTCATATCATGTCATATTATACTAATATTATTAGTTTTCTTTGAGGAAATTGGATACCAGTATATTTTATTATAAATGAGAAAGACTGGCCCAGGATATTATGATGGGCAAAAAATATTTTTAAAAAATAGAAAAAATTATGAGTATTCCAAGATCATTATTGTCTCAAGGTTCTTGATTGAGAAAATATATAAATCAAGTAATACAGTTTTCTGTTCTGTTTGGTTAACAATGACCATTTGAACATTTGAGTTTTAGGAGATTTGCGAGCTTTTGGGCTAGAGAGAAACAGAAAGATTGATAAATGCTTATGGGAGGCTGACTTGCTTTTCTACATTAATAGCCTTAGTACTTCAAATTAAGTCATTTCTTTCTGGATGTTTTTATAAAGAATCTCAGATTGGACTTTTAAAAACTTCTATTAGTTGTTAGCTTGAGGTTAGAAAGCCAAGCCCAGTAAGCCATACACTAAATTTTACCTGCATAACTATACCTTTGGGTGCATTCCTCTTCTCTCAGGATCATCAAAATGTGTTAGTATTGCTAACATTCCATGACGTACACTTCCTGACCTGTAAGACTATATACCATGCCAGCCAAGCCCCAGACCAAATTCCATGAGGAAATTAGCAGGCATCAGATGCATCAGGAAAATCAACCTCGCTTCCTTAAAAGAACTGGTTTTCCTTGACTCAGTGAGCATCATTCACAGATACGGCTATTCCAGTAAGGCCTTCATTGCCTGATCATTTTATTCAATTATGTTCCGATAAAAAAGGTAGAGTTATGAACCTGTGCAAATACCTATGTCTCCATGTAAAGTAAGGAGAGCCGGGGGTTAGTGAGAAATTTTTTAATGTTTTGTTTTATTTACAAAAGCAGAATTTATAAAATTGGCCCAGCCTACAGACAGTGTAAGAAAATAATGAAAAGGGCTACCTTATGTTCTTGGAAACTACAACAGTTTTCCAAACAGAACCAAACTAAAAAAAATAAGACTTCTGAATTTATGCAGTCAGTCCTATGTAATTAATTCTTGAAGCTCACTGACTCTGAAAATTCAAGAAATCCTGACTCAGTCTATTGCTTTAGTCTGAAAGTTGTGAAAAAGTATTAAATATATGACCACCTTGATGTAATTAAAACTCAGAAGCCTGTACCTAGTAGCAGAGAGTGTCAGTAGTTTGAAGGACCTAATTGGCTTCTTTTCCTGAGACTGTCCTCCTCTGTTGAAGACAGTTTTAACCTATAGCATGTAACAGAGCCCCCAGGCAAGCATCCGCGTAAAACAAAACTATTTGCAAATGACAGACTTAATGCCCTACTAAATTTAATATTGATAACTTTCAAGTAAGGAAGGACTGATAAAAGTTCACAATGAGAACTATTTCCTGAGCCTTGGTCAGCATTTTCCCTGAGGGTGTAAATCGATTACGGGCACCTAAGACCCTAACAGATCTCCAGAACTTAATAAACTTTGTGAAATGTTTATATTAGTATCACATTAACTGTATATATTCAACGGTACATATTCAACCTGTATATAGGCCAAACACCTATTCTCTTTTGGAAACCCTTCTCATGGAACTTGAAATAGTAACACAATCAATAAACACATTTCTGGCATCTTTCTATAATGTCTGTAAATTGACCATGTTTGTGGTATCAAATATAATTTTGAGGTGATTCTTAGATATAAAACTCAGAAATCCTTTGGAGTTTTATTCCTACTTTGTCCTTTAAATAAATGGCTTCTAATATTTAACTTCAATATAACACCTTTTAAAAAATTCCCTCTGTCTCAGTATCTTACATAAATCTTGCAGTTCTCTAACTTTAAAGTCTGTAATTTCCAGGTGGCTCTAATTTCAGATTTTTAAATGAAATTTAAAATTTCCACATAAGCTAACATGACTTTAAATATATATACTTTTCCATTTTCTGACCATGTGACCATTCCACCTGCTGGCCTTGATGGTTACAGTGTCCTCCTGCTGACCTGGAAGCCTCACATGAATAGTCCCCCATGGGTGCCCCCATTGATTGCTTGACTGGACCCAAACAAGTCTTCTGTCAGTTATTGAATGTACCAACCTTCTTCCACTCTGAACTCCGTACATGTTACTGTTCTCTTGGAATCAGTGCGTTAAACACCCCTTACCTGACCAAACTCTTTATTGGCAAGTCTCAGATCCTTTGAGAGCCCTTTCCTAAAGATTCAGACTATGCTAGTTTTCCCTATTTCATATTTTTATATTACTGTATACTTACGTTTCATGACTCTTAACAAAATTACATTTAAAAAACTATGAAATGTATGATTCCCTTGGTAAAATTAAGACTCAGTGAAAATAGAGCTCATCTATATCTTAGTCACCTTTATATCTTCAGGAACTAGCAGTGAACAGCACAGTAATCTAGCACATCACAAGGCTTTCACATGTTTCTGAAAGAGGATACCAAATGTATATAGAACATTACCTGTATGTAATATTTTTAGCAGTGGTTCATTAGCTGCCATCACCAGTTCTAGTTTTAAGCAAAGTAATTTTTTTTCAAGTTGCATGTAAGAAATTAATATTTTAAAAAATCAAATTAAGAAATTCTTGAAGATTGAGGAACAACCTGGTTTTTTACTCATGTTTTAGGCATTTTTAAACTCGTTAGCTGTCTGGATTTTTAATTTTATTTCCCTCTAATATGGGAAAAGTGAGTCAAAAGAAGTGAAATAATGGCACATTTTTTTATTTTTTAATTAAAGCATGTTTACATAAATTTGCCAGACATTTAAATATGTGCTCTTTTATCAAAAAGCATTAAGACAAATAATCAGTTTTCTCAGAATGATATCAGTTTGGCTCTTTTGTTGTTGTTGTTGTTCTTTTTTTTTATTGTTTTTCAGTTACGGTTACCCCCATTCCACATCCCCGCCATTGCGCTCCCCTGCCCTGTCCTGCTTTTGTCTTATTATTGCTAATTTTGAGTTTTTAAGAAAAAATTGTTCTACTCTGGTTCAAGCAGAAGAACATTTGCCATGAACTTTTTGATTCACTAAGTTATGTTAATTGGTAATGAATAAATACATTTATCTTTCCTATTCTTCTGTCATATAGTCATATAAAAGATTCAAATATAGAAGAGGGAAGCAGGGATAGCTAAATTATTTTTATATCTTCATATTACTGATTGTAAAAGTTTATACTTTCTAAAACATTTTCATAAGCATCATCTTAATCTTCATAAAGTTTTTCTTTTTTTATACTATGCCTTAGTTCAGAAAAACAACCTGGGATGAAAGAAGAGTGCAAATGTATGCTAGGTAGATGTTACAAGTCCCACTTTGCTAAAATTGCAACTAGGGGAGGCGAAGGGACACGCTAATTCTGTAAACTAGAAAGTAACAGCAGCTGGTTGGTTTTCTTGTTCTTCTGGTTTCCAGTTTGAGAAAATCAGGCAAAAATTATTCTTAGATCAATATATAGATTAGCCATGAATATTAATAATGTTAATAATTCATGAATATCTTAGGGAAAAGATAGAGCATGGTGGTTAAGAAATCCCCCTGAGTGGGAATCCGAGCTTTGTACCTGTGCGACCTGGGTAAGGTGTATCATCCTGGTGCCTTCATGAGCTCCTTGTTAGAATGGAGTCATGCATGCCTCAGAGGATTGTTTTCAAGGTGATATGATATAATACATATATATAAGATTCAGAATATTTCCAGGCACAGAAATCGTAGTTAACTTTTATTTAAATATGTTTAATTTTAAATTAAAGTTACTATTACTATTTTTAATATTATTAGTTTTTCCATTAAATATGAGAGTCCTGAATGTTCATGTCCCAATTCCATTTAAGAGTGTTTCTTAGAATCTTGTCTGACGGTACATTGTTTAACATAAAAGTTTCTTAAAATGTTTATTTCCTCTTTAAAGTATCAGAAAGATAACAATTATTTGTTAAAAATCAAATAACATTTTCTCAGTTGGTATTATTTGGTAAAGTAAGTCATTTCTGCAGTCAGTCTCACTAAGAGTAACTATTACCATTTTTGTGTTTAATTCATAGTGACATTTACTGAATGTTTCTTTGAAAACACCTTACCTAGCTTTCATGTATGAGGGATCTGAGAGTCACCTCAGTTAGTTTTTATTTAATTAGTTAGCATTTATTATGTATCATAGTATATGGTGTTTGTGCATGAATATCTGTAAGCATTGGATAAAACTTAATGTGTTTTTCTGGTGTACCTGAGCACAGAATTGAGAAAGAGAGGAAGACAGAATGAGAATGAGAGTACAGATTGACTTAAGGCAAGTTCAATTTTAAAAGTTAGTAAGATATGCATCAATTTAAATTATAAATTTAATATATTCATAGCGCATTCTAGAATGTGTTTTAACACAATTTATAAAAATTCCTTCATGCTTCAGACATTTATATGTATCTACTATATACTGAGTATTGCTAAGTGATGGATATTCTGAAGTGAAAATAGTTCTGCCCTCAAGGTGTAAAAATTCAAAAGGAAACACAGACAAGTAATCGGACAAGTACCTTTATACTTGTACATGCACTAGCTACAGTGATAGAGGTCAGCAGAGAATGCCATGTCAATATGTAGAAATTAGGTTAGGAGCTTGCTGGTGAAATTTATGAGCTGCTTCAGCCACACTTAGAATAGAAAGGCATCACAAAGCCACTCAATGAAGTCAGTAAAATTTAAGTAGGAGCAGAACTGAAGAAAGAGAGGGAGAGTAAAGTCAGTTGGGAATATTCAACTTCAAGTAAAAGAAAAAACTGGTACCTAAGGGAATTCTTTTACAGATCATTCATGGATTGGCAAGTTTAATGAAAACTGTGTTTTTTCAGCCCCTTTAAGATATCATGAACTCTTCAGTGAGAAAAACCTGATACTGATGATTAAATGGCTTGTGCTTTATTTTTTTCTTTATTAAAACTATAACTGAAAGGATACAAATTGGAAAAGTAAACGTACAATTGTTAATAATGTATATGGATATGCCTTTGCTACTTCTTATTATCGTTGGTTGCTTAAGAATGTTTAATTGATAGTTAACAATAAATATAAAATGAAAGACATCTTCTACACATAGGGTGACCTCAGTGAATATATTTTAATTGCTGAAACACTTCAAAGGAGAAGAAAGTGAGGATAGGGATATATTTTGCGCAGTTACCTGGTGGCTTATCTGGTATTGTAGAAGTGTAACGCTTTCCTAACCCAGTCCACTGAGACAGAGGGAGTGGTCACATGGCCTCATAATGTGACTCCCCAGGAATTTCCATAAAAAGGTGCGGTCAGGCAGGAAATGGGTAACTGTGCCCAATGATCACAGTTACTAGGAAAAAAACGCTGATACTAATATGGCATATGAATTCCTATACCAAAATAATAGTGTTGATAGTACTTTTTATTAAATATTGCCTAAAACTGTAGAAAAAGAGAAGAAACTAAATATTTAATTCACTTAAAATATAAACATACACATAAACTAAAATCTAAGTGTTAAGCACATATTTTGGTGATTTAAAATATTGGCAAAGTATAATACTTGATAAGATAATAAACAGCTATGTTACTGGTTAACAAATAAAAGTAAATAAAATAAAATATTGGCAAAGTAGAATGTAATTTTAAGAATCAGCTGTACAAACAAAATGATGAAAATTTAATCATAAATTTGAAAAGGAAATAATAGTTTTTATGTGAGTTTCAAAGATAAAGTACATTAAAATGTTATCATTCATTTGCACGTCTCTTTCTGTGAAAAATGTTCTGGCTTTCCAGAAAGCTCCTTGTAAGCCTATCCTAGACTGGGCACGGGTAAGGAGAACAGTACACTGGACAGCTGACTCCAAATATTATCTTTGTTATCTAATAACTTTAAGAGAATCTTTTTAAACAACTTTTTTTTGTGTGTGTGTGTGGTAAGGACTGCAGTCTTCTTATTGAGAGCTTGCTGCCAGTTTTGTTTCACAGGAAGTTTTATTTTGTTTTCCCCTATTGATTTGACTTCTTCTTCTTTAGTGTTATCATATAGAGATAGAGACTCAAATGCAGAGTGCCCTGAATCACTTTAAATGTTGTCATGTTCATATTCCCCTTGTTCAGAAAGCCTTTGAACTAAAGTGAGAATTATTCTTGCTATAGAAGCTTTGCTCTCTCAGTTGTCATTTTTCTTCTTCCTCTTGGGAATAATAGTGTTATAGAAGAACATTTTCTAAATGAGTATACCTTCGATTTGAAATTTTAATGCTGTATATAACTCTCCGGGTATGTCTCAAGATATAAATGATTTAAATTTCTCATTTAAAATATACTGAACTAGCAGCATTGAATCAACAAAACTAGCAATGTTTCACTACTATAATACAGCACAGTGGTCAAAGAAATGGAAAACCCATGTTGTAATCATAAAACACGTGTATATTCCTCATGACATCAGATGTTAATGCATAAACTGAAATGTCAGAAATAATCTGGAATCAATGTGACTCACTGATTTGTTTGCTCATTCATTCATTCATTTAAGTTAAACTCATTTTTTCCACATCAGCTTCTGGATACAGGTACCAGTTGGTTTTAAGTGGAGCTGTGTGAAGACACAGAAGTTTATGCTTGATAGGTTTTATGTTTTCAGTGAGGTCATCATTTGAGAGGAGAGGAATAAGAGGCATTTGAGAAAAAAAGTAGAAGCATGAAATAGATATCTCCAGGTGTGAAAATACTAGAGAACCATAGTATGATAGCTAGGTAATACTGAATGCTCTTTTGAGATTTGTAATCAACACTAAAAATTGAATCAGCCTTTTGTTTGTGTGGCTTCTTTTCTAGAAGGCCATGCTTGATCAAGGGTTGGAGTTTTTCCAGGAATCTGTCAAAAAGAGGAAAAAGATTTTTGAAAGTATGAAGAAATAACTGAGAGAGAACCAATAAATAAATCACTAGTTCTCAAAATCACACATGGACTGGCCTGGGGAGTTACAAAAAGTACTAGAAATTGTGATTGAATTGGCCTTGGTCATAGTGTAGGTTTGGGGATTTAAAAAAATATATTTCCAGGTGATTCTTAAGGATAGGAAGTAAAGAGAGAATTCCAAAAGGAAGTAAAAAATAGAGATGACTTCTCTGGTTATAGGACAGAAATTGAAGAGGACACAGTAGAAGGATGCAGGAGAAAGAGAAGGGCAGGTGGTATGTGGTAAGTCCAGCTGTCAGTGAATAACCAGGAGGCTGGATTGGACTCCCACAGCAAACAAGGCGAATAGGAATGGGGATTCTCCTGGCGTTTTCTCGATTGGTATTGAGCAGCATTTTTCAAATATATTTTTTTTATCGATAGATACAATTTAAATCAGAAGCCTTATCTGCTTTTCTTGTATTGTTTGCCCTATTTATAAACAAAGTAAAATCATGACAATAGAGAGCAAACTAATTTTTTGTTCACAGTGTGGGCCATCAATATATGAACATATGTTTTGCTACTTTCTTGTTTAGGAACCTCATTACCATGACGTTACTCTAGCTTCTGTAATGAGTGATACCTGTGGAGATAGAGGCATAATTACAAACTGGCAATTTTCTCTCTCAGCAGTGTTATGAAATTTCCATTATTAAATGTGAAGGATTTTCTCAATATGATTATTGTATTTTGCCATTTGAAGTCCTGTGGAACATTCTTTAATGAATATGTTATATTCTCCCTAAAGTCACAGGGAAAGTTGAGTGGATTTTGTCCTAAGTGTCAGTCTGCACGTAGTGATAGCTACATTATACTTCAGTGGGAATGAGTGATCCTGTTTCAATCTTTTGCTTTGTTTAATGTCAAACCTGTGAATTTTTCTTTTTTTCTGATAGATAGAAATACAATAAAAATCTTCCTGGCAAGTACTGGAATTGAAGAAGGTCTAGGAAGACAAAACGCATCCTCTGGAACAATAGGAGTGCTAAGTTTTGGCATTTTCTTTTAGCTCATTGAGGCAGGTTTACTGAATGTATCATGACTAGTAGAAGTCTATAAAACTGAGCTGTGAAAAACTGCAGAATTCTCCATTGGAGCAGTTGTAAATGGCTTGAAGCCCCGTTAAAATTCTCAGAGGCACAAATAGCACCTATTTTAAATGGCACAGACTTAAAAGTAATGGCGCTGATTTGATTTATAGCCCACTGATAACCAATTTTAACTGACATTTAATGAGAACTTATCTTGAGTATGACATGCTAAGACTTAAGGACGTGGTGTTGTAATTACCTGGAGGGCTTTAAAATACTGAAACTGGAGCCCAACACCAGCCATCCTAGCAAGAGCCATTGCGTGTGAGGTTCCAGCAGTGGATTTAGAAAGTCTCACCAAGTGATTTTGGTTTGTGGCGTTACAACATAGAGATCCACTGATGGAGAGAGTGCAAAGTGAAGGTTTGGGCCAGAGACAGGTCCAGGCAGTGCTGGAATTGCTGGAACCTAGCTGATGGAATCGCCTATCCCTCTCCCCATGTGATTTAAATACTCCTGTCAGAATTGGAAATATTCTTGCAGCCAGGTTAATTTTCACAAAAGAACCCTGCAAAACCTTGCTGATGTTTATAACCTGAGTTAAGAGTCACATTAGGAAACTTCAACTTAACAAATTACAGAATGTTTCAGATGTAACTTACTCACATTTTTCTCTCATACGGACCAAATTGAATCAAATAGAAAAGGCTCTACTAATAACCTGGATATGGAGAGGAAAAAAGAAGCAACTAAAACTGTTTTTAATTCTTGAAGCATTGGTCTCAGGGTAAGATACTCTGCAGTCCCTGCTTTTCTTCTTCGGGGGTATGTGTGTTTGTCAATAACTCCTGAACTAACCTTTAGCTGGGCTGACCTCCTAATGAATTTCCAAAAAAATAAATAAATAAACAATTCGAACGAGACCCAGAGCAGCTTGCCAGTCTGCATTCAGCTCTGCAATGTCTACTGCTCTCTGGTGTCTTTGCCTCTAAACCTTTTACACCAGAAACAGGAACTTTTCTCTCTGTGATTTATTTCAATAAAACCCTGTCAGAAAAGTAGAGATATTAATCATTACTGTTGGTTCAATTGTTTTGTTTTGTTTTGTTTTTTTATTAGAGAGACTTGCCAGAAAAATGAAATTGTTTTTCTGTGCAGGGCATGCTAATCAGTACAGTGTTATCCCTGTTGTGTCACGTATGAACTTTACACCAACATCTACCAACCAGGGCATTGACCTTTCTCCTGGAGAAGGCATATCATCATAAAAAAAGAAAATGTCCATGCACAGGAAGGCACGTGGTTTTCTTTTCCTCTCTATCTCTTCATCTTCATCTGCTGTGGAGGCTTCATAGCAAGTTTCTTAATCTAACAAACCCATGAAGTAGGCCTGGGCCTTAGAATACGTCCCAATGAAAAGAACACAGTTGTTTCTAAATTTAATATTTGAATTTTTCACTCTTAGGCTTCTACACATAGACACACTGTATATACACATATATGTGTATGTATAGGGGTGCGTGTGTGTGTGTGTGTGTTTATAAATAAAATCACTGAATGGGCTCACTATCCACATATCCCTGGATTAGAAGGAAACTCATAATATATAAAACTCTCCAGCTTCAGTGTTGAGCTGTAGATGATTGAGTCTATAGATTGTAGGTGATATATACCTTCACATTACTTAGAAATATGGAAATTGAATCAAAACCTATTTATTACTTTATTATCTAGCATTTTGGAAGAACTCTAAAGCCTTATATCCTAACCATGAGCTTCAGTGACCCAAATAACATTCTTCTAAATTCAGGGTGTCAGCTAGGCCCAGGATCATCTATCAAATTGATCATCTTTTTCTATTTTTTTAAGGCTTTTTAAAAAATTGATTCTTTTTAGAGAGAAAGAGAAAGAAGCATTGGTTTGTTGTTCTCCTTTATTTATTCATTCACTGGTTGATTCTTGTACGTGCCTTGACTGGGGATCAAACCCTCAACTTTGGCGTATTAGAACGATGCTCTAACTAACTGAGCTACCTGTTCAGGGCTAAATTGCTCATCTTCCTAAGGATAAAAAGAAAAATATAATGCTATCCTAGGAGATGTGAATAGAGATTAATTAATATACAATGAGCATTATCCCTAGGCCTGAATTTCTAACTTACTGTCACACCTTTAATGAAGCCTCTCTTATTCAATCCTAGAAACCCACCTGAGTCAAAACTTTATCTTATTATTGGAATCTGCCTGAATGAGATCCAATCCTAGAAACCCACCTGAGTCAAAACTTTATCTTATTATTGGAATCTGCCTAAATGAGATTTACTGGTATAATATATATATTATACCAGGAAATGAATAGCATTTATAGCAGCCCCTCTCCCTGACCTGTCCCATAGCGTGAGTTTTCTTCATACTTCACAATATTTCTGCTGTAGTGTTAGGCTCTTGATTATTTCTTGCTACTCTAATTTTTTCCTCTTCAGTTTTTACTATATAGTAAATCTTGTCACTTGACTTATACCCTCTTAGAACTTCCCATAGGTTTCCAGAGGTTACCGAGAGACCTACAGATCTTTCTCAAAATCTGGACAATCTTGTTTTGCTAAAAGGATGTATGATGGTATTCTTTAAACTTTTTTATTGTTTGTGCACCCATATTTATCTGAAAGTGGGTGTGCTATGTTTAAGTTCTTGTTAGCATTTATAATAAATTTTCTTCCTACTGAAAAAAGATTGATTAGGGAGTTTTTATCTCAAAAGCTGAACGGTTGTCTCTTCCAATGTTATTCAAGCATGCTGTAAAGATCCTTATAACCATAGGATGTAAAATATGTTTTGCCATAGCTGGTGAACTATATGGCTGTCAGTCTCTTTGAATGTAGTAATGAGTGCTCTAAACTCAAATATTCCACAAATTTAGAAGACTAATTTATCTGCTCTAAACTTTCAATCATTACCTGAGTCATTGCCTCTCAACCCCCAGCTTGCATGCCCCGCCCCAAACAATCAGGAGGGTGACCTACATTATATACAATCCTCAGTTAATAGCAGAAAGATATTTTCTAAATTCCTTAGAGAATATAGTAATGTTTTTCACTAGAAAAACATAGGTTTTACTTTGGGAGTATATTTTCCTTGAGGGGAAATACAGATTACTTGGGTGACTTGTCTTAATTTGACTGTCTTTTATCACAGTACTCTAACAATAGCTACAGCATCTTGAACATCTAGCCTGAGCAAGGCAGTACACGAAGTGCTTTACATAAATATCTCACTCGAACCCAAGTTGCAACACTGAGAGGCAAGAATGATTACCTTTCCTTTACACAGGAGGAAAGCGGAAGTTTAAGTGGCCTGTTTATATTAATATGGGAGCCAGAATTTGAACCCAGCTTTATCTACTTCCAAAACACACTACTTCATATGAGTCAATATTATTATTTTACCTGAAATGAATGTTAAGATTGGCAGGGGTATTAGCAAATCTCTTAACAATAAATGTCCCTCTAGAGGAGATGAAGCAAAGGGGAAAACATCAAATTAAATTTCATATTGTGTGGTAATCTGTGAAACATGTTAAGAGAGGAAGTAACTTATTTCAAAAATTTGAGCTTGTCTTAAAAATTACTCCTTAGTCCTCTTTGCTTACTTTATTTTATAGTTATGCACCAGGCAATGAGCCGGGTAGTAAAGAAGAAGACCTAGCCATTAGCCCAAGTCGTGCACTGTCCAAGGAAGAGAAGACAACGCGAGATAGATGTGTTAGGCGATAAATATCACCTTGAGATCTGCACAGAGCACTGTGAGTACCTGAAGGAAGAACACTGAGCTGATAGTGGAGGAAATCCCTATTTCCTCCTCACCATCGGGGAAGGCTCACTGTTGAAGGAGTGGTTAAGTTTAAAGAATACCTTTCCGGTGTACCCTGATCCTCTGTGAGCATCTTCCCTGGAATGATGGCTGAGCAAAGCTAAGGTGAAACAGAAAGAGGGGCGTGTTACTTTAGAACATCAATGATGAGAGAGAAAGTGGAAGGCAGAAGCAGAGACCAGATCATAGAAAGCAGCTGAAGGATTTTACAGGAGATTGACATAGTCAGATGCACAGTTTAGATGTTACTCAACAAAAAAATGTTAAAGATAGATTTGAGGGGGGCAGTCACCTCAAACTAAATATAGCACTGCAAGATCTTCTGCCACCGAACTTCTTTAAAATTGTAGGTCTAAATTATTTTCACACTATTTACGTCAGTTAATAAATTGGATATACCCTCTGTGTATGGGTTCAAAGTCATTTACTTCGTTTTTTAAGGTTTTTGTGAATATTGAAGATTATGAAGGAAATAAAATTGCTGTTTTGCAGGACCATACGTATACTAGGATCCCTTTGATTACTACTGCAAATCAAAAGAGATATTTAACTGTTAATGCTGCCTAAGTTATGTAGTAGAAAATAAAAATATATTATTTAGGGAAGTTATTTTTACTGCACATATATATATCCTAACTAATCAAATACTTGCATACTGTTCTTTTTTTCCCCTATGTGGGTCAAATAAGAAATGTATTTCTTTGAATGTGCAATTTGAATGAATCTCTCTGCCCTTTATTTCATAACTTAAAAATGATCCAGGTAGTTTATTCAAGCAGTTTTAAAATACAAGGTTGTACAGGTACAGGCTTCCCCAGTATCTGAAAGCAGAGTGTTCCTATGAAACTTTATAAACTAAAATGGCATAAAGCAAATCATCAATTACCATTAATATATATGGAAAACTTGTTGCGCATTCCCAGACCTAAAAAAATAACCCACCAAAGTATACCAAATACACTGTTACCTCCAATATAATGCTAAGCATATCACCTTAATGATCTCTTTTAAGTTTTTCTGATACTTGAAGACACATCTTACTAACGGATGCACAAAAGAAATCAATAGTAAGCACAGATGCTCACAGACACAATTCAAAGCTTTGGCAACCTGACACTGAGATGCTGAGCGTAGTTCCTGGGGAAGGGCCTTCATGGTGCCACTCTCACTGCTTAAGGTGCATGCTGCCTCTTTAACAGCTCACTGCACAGCAAACACTGAATACGGCTTTTACTTTTTTGTCTCTTTTTGTAAAATAGAAAACCTATTATGATTCAGTTTGCAAAAACAGGTACTAATGTAGGTCTTTTCATAAAAGCAAAGTGGCATAACTAGAGGTTTTGAAAAGTGGGAAATACTGTATAACTCACAGCATTTAGTCAATATCATTTGGAAACTTTTCTTTAATTTTGAGTTTGTAAAATGAATAACTTTTGGTACAATTGAATAATGTACTATTTTGAAGAATTCTATTATATAGAAAAGAATTGCCACCTAATTTATCTTTCATGAAAACCTTTTCATGTGATTACGTTGCTTAAAGTAAGTTGTAACCACAGAAGCATAAACTACAAATATAAAAGAATAATAGTGTAAATTTTAAAGTACAAACAGTTCATAAGTATATTGTGGAAATGCCTATAACACAATACTTGTCTTCCCTTTAAAATTCATTTAGAAAATCTATTGACAATTAAAAAGCTTGCACTGTTAACTTTAAACATATGAGTCAACTTTCAGTTTTATACAGGAGTTTCGTAACTTGGATTAAACAGCCCTGAACCAACTTTGCAACTTGTTTGCACACTATTGTCTAATAGACCCTTAGGAATTACTTTTAATAAAACACTTGATAGGCATTCGAGAGTCACCAGCACACACAAAACCACCACCATTTAGAGGTTTCATTTTGAGATGTGCTGAGATGACCATTTGTGGATGAAAAGATAACAAAAATAGAGGTTTGAAAACCACATAAGCCACCCCTTTTCAATTGTTTAATAATATGTACATTATGCTTTGTTATATGTATGTAGGTCATGAGATAAAATCTCATGTTTACTTGATAACAACTGGATCAGGTGGGTAGCAAATGTATTATGAAGTTTTTATGCTGAGTTATTTTTGTAGTCTCTCCTTTCTACCACTGTAGTCAGCCTTAATAGCACCTTTGCACAGACAAGAAAACATTCATCTATTTTGGATTACTTTAATATATTAGTATAGTTTAATAAAAAATTATGTCATGTGATTAGCATTTCATTTCATATTTTTATATTGTAAATATAAATTTTTTTTCTTTATTATAGATGTAAAATGCTCTGAACTTAAATATATTTTAAGATCAGCTTATTTTATGACAATTATGACTTTAAAATGGTACCATGACATAAGAACTTAATTATTACATGTTGAACAAATAAACATTTAAAACCCTGGTACATTTTGAAAAATCCATTTATTGACTTTCAAGAGGCATTTTGTTTACTAAAGCAAGAATCTTCTGAAAGCTATGTGAACTAATGGGAATCAATACCTCTCTCTCTCTCTCTCTCTCTCTCTCTCTCTCTCTCCCCCCCCCCCCGCCGCCACCCTTTTATCACTCTTCCCCCACCTCTTAATTAGGAGACTTTTAAATCCTGTGTGTATATGCGATCTCCTATAAATGAGGCCAAAATAAATATTAGCAAAATAAATAAAAATAGTCAAATAGTTCTTTTGCTTGCAAAGTTGAAAAGAAGCTACTGTTAGGACATGTGTTAGTCAGTCCCAACATTTCTGGTGCTAGATTTTTCCGAGAGCTCCTGAAGAGAGCACGACGGCGACAAAACCCAGGGGCCAGGGCAGCGACCACAAGGACCAGGTGGGCTCCCTTTATATTCTTTTCGAAGATTTGCAACCAAACAATTCCTTGACTAATCTGATACAAACAGCATGTACTTTCTCTACACAGAGCAAAATTTGTGCACCCATTTTCAGCAATGTGCATATCTTCATGGTTTCATAAACTTGTCGTATTCACACATTGTCAGTACAGGTGATATCACCACCACCTGTGGGAGTGAAAATTGTTAAGGAAGGGAAAAAATATCATAGATGTTATAGTAGTTGTTGCTCTCCAGAGAGTAACAGCATATAACACATATGTAGCAGAGCTATAACATTTAAATTTCATGGGATGGAAGCAACTAGGAAAAAAAGGTCTAAAAAGACTCCTGGATGCATGTGTATAGTAGGTGGCAGGGGGTGAGTGGAGGGCATGATGACAAAAAGTCTGAATGACATTGTCACTTCTGGAACTTCTACTCAGGTATTGCCCACTAGATACTGCTTATCTCAAAATTGTAACTTAAGGATAATCATTTCAGTTTCTGGTTTGATGTGTAGATTCTACTTTGAGTTTATACGGGTAAGATTTTCACCCTAGCGCATCCATTCCCATGTAACTAAATAAATGTTCTATTGTGTAAAATAAAGCAAGGTCTTTGGCCTCATATTCTTCCTCACAGTAGTATTGATGAGAGTTCTTATTCTCTTGGAAAATATTTCTGAAGTAGCTAAAAATGAACAGACTTAACTTTTAAACGTTTTGAAAGTGAAAAACAGTCTTCAGTGGCCGCTAGCTTACTTCCAACTTGGTTCTTTCATTCTTTGCTTTTTTCTTCTTCCCTTGCCAATATATGCTGCCCCTGACTTAATGAGGGCAAGAGTTGCCTGAGCAAATATAACATCAAAGGCCAGACAGCTTAAGATAAAGAGCTGAAACTTTTAAATTCTAATTTTCTTTCTATGGATACCCATCATTTTTTGAGTAAAAGTCAAGGATATTCGTTCATTTTTAATCAGTTGACTTACAGGGCACATGTTTAAATTGGAAAATGTTCTAATATTTTTATATTATGGTACGCATATTATGACAATTATTTTCTTGAATAAGAAAATGTAATCATTATTCACATTAGCATTTAATATATTGAAATCCATTTGTATGAGTAGTTTTGTTTTCTAAAATCATAGCTGCTGTCCATGTAACCTTGGATACACAAAAGCCTTGTTTCCTTATGAGTCAGGAATATTTTTATAAGTGATATCTTATTCTGTCTAGGAAAGATTATTTGGAAGAGGCAGATCTAATTATTATGATTTACACATAGAAAAACAGATTTTTTAATTTTAATAGTTTGCAGAAAATTTATTATTTTCTGACCATTAGCATATAATATTTTATACCAAGTTGTATTCCTTCTGCAACTTGATCATATATTTTAGTGAAAATTTGTTTTGTTTTTAAGTTGTAGTTAAATAAAACAATAAATGTCTCCTTTTATTGTGTGGTTAAACATGCAATATCAGAAGTAATTATTGGACTGCAGATAGTTCTTTTCACCATGATTTTGATACACATATGATTTAATCATTTTTATTATTATAATAAAATTACTAGGAAATAAATCTTAGAAAATATTTTGAAATTTTAAAACATTGCTAAAAATGCACATTTTACAAATTGAGAAATAATTTACTGGCCTATGAAGCCAATTACTACTTTAGTGATGTTTCCCATACTTTGCCAAGCTTCATTATTTAGTTTTGTGTGCTAAACTTGGTTTCTCACTGTGTTCACTGCTCAAACCCTTGTAGGCTTCCTGCTGCCCTCTCTAACGTTGGAAAGCTCTGGTTTCCAAAGGTCATCACTGACTTAGTCGCAGGTCTCTGCCCCTGCTTCAAGACTCTCCTGATCACCTGGTTCAGTTTGACTTTCCCCATGTTTTCTTCCCTCCCTTCTTTGTTATATCAATCATGCTCCTCCTGCTTCCTTTCATAGTTTCCTTTTCTCTTGTTTCTCCTACAATGTACATATTGTATTTCTTCAGATATTGTCCTGGTCCTCTTTTCTTTCTTCCCTACTCTCTCTTTCCCAGAAAGCTAGTCTGCTTTTCGACTTTGGCCGTCTTGCTAATGGAGATAATTCCTGAATCAACATCTCTCCAGGCAACCTTTTGATGTAAATGGCAAACATAAATTTTGAAGCTACCTACCTGAGATCTCTATTTGGTATCTTGCTGGCTCCTCAAAATCACTGAATCCAAAACTGAAATCACCCTCCCAACAAATTGTGATGCTTTTTAGAAATTATTTTTTATCATCTCTATTCCTGTAATCAAAGGCCTACTCCGAGTCATTCCAATCACTCCTTCCTTTTCAATGTTCTTAGCATTTAGCCAATAGCCACATCACAACATTGTTATTCTTCATGTCTTTGTTTCCTACCTACCTTCCCACATGTTTTTCTATGTATATTGCATTTGTTTAGGCTTTTAAAGTTTATAAATAAAGCATTTTTGGTTGCATAATTTCCACTTGCCGCAACTGACTACAAAGTTAGTATCCTTATTATAATTTTCATTTTGAGATAGTGTAACATAGTGGTTAAGGGTTCAGGCGTGGAGACAAGGATCTGCCTAGATCCTGATCCTGGTAGGTTTAATTCCTAATTGTATCATCTTTGGCACCTTCCTTAACCTTTCTGTGCCTCACCTTCACCATCTGAGAAATGATATCTATTTTACTGTACTCTTGTAATAATTAAAATATTTAGTAACGTTATGAGTTTGGAATGGCACTTTGCATGCAACAAGTGTTTGATAAAGTTCTTACTATATTGCAAATAAGGGAAAGCTACACTCGGCTTGCAGCTATGTATCGTAAATGACAATCTGAGTCCTAAAATTCATGTCTTTTGTATCTATATCCCATTCTTTGTCTTCTGTATGATATAATTTTGCCTATTTTCTAATTTCTATAAAAGAACTCATTTTGATTTACTGAACACTGGACTAATTTATAGTGAGAAAATTATCTGAAAGCACAAAACTATGCAGTGGAATTTGCAGTTATATAAGTCAGTCAGTAGCGTTTACCTTCTTACTATGTTTCCATTCTGTGCTCCCACTATTCCTATAGTGGGTTTTTTTCCCCTTTTTAATGGATCCCAGGAATAACGTTAAAGTAAATATGTATATGTATTCCTGGATGCTGGCTTAGAATGTGTGCTAAGTTATGAATATTTAGATATTCATGAGTCTTGACATCTGTCACTTGGAATGTTAAAAGTTTCTTTTTTCACCCAAAATACCTGGCACATTTAATGATTCTTTGTAAAGTTTCAAGAAGTTTGGGGAAAACTTTGACAAATTTGTTTTATACATTCATATATCAATTTGTGAGGGACCCAGGTAACTATTGTACCATAATTCTGGGTGCTAATCTTAATCTTTTTTTTTTAATTGTAATTAAGAGTCCCTTGACTATTTCTTTACTCTTTATGCAAGCTATAGCATTTATTTCTGAATAGCTTTCTTTATGTTATTTAAAATTTAATACAACATGTTCACTTCAGGCTAATTATTTAAAATATTGTTCCATGATAATAAGCCATTTCATATTGTTTCACTGTGCACTGTGCACATACTTTTTAACCTGATGAGTGGAAGTTTACTTTGAAATTTGTCATACGCTTAGGTTTTTTTTGTACAATTACATTAAATTTAATTAGTTGTGTATCTACATGTACGAAATATTTCGCTGTATAATATAAGAGGCACAAAACTGAAATGCTGCCCTTCCTACATAGTCAAAATCAAAGTACCAAAACACTCTCTACACAGGAAAAAGAGGAACACAGGTGAACATCTCCCTTTTGAGTCAGCTCTTTTGAAAGAATCTTCACATAATTCTGCTATTATTTCACAGGACCCAACTTAGATACAGAGCCATAAAGGGAAGTTAGGAAATGTGTCTTTTCTTGAAAGCAATTTATCTTGCTAAAAATGTACGTTTCTCAGACAAAAAGAGAGATATGTCTGACATAGGAAATGATATTTAAGTTGGTTGTTGAAGAATGGATTAGGTTTCTGGTAGCAAAAAATAGACTTTGAAAGTCAAGCACTAACTGGAGAGAAGATGTAGAAGCAGAAAACGGGCCATGATCATATTACTATGTGGCTTTTGTTTTGGTGGAATCGAGGTTGGTGTAGTTCCCATTATAAGCTCAAAAGAGAGCAAAGAAACTTTACTTATCAAGGGCCGAATAGTAGTGATGGGTATTTCCACATGGCATAGGATAAAGAAGTGGTCGTATAGGGCAAAATTTAAACATAAAACTGATTAAATTTGTAATCGTATCACTTCACTTTTGTGATATTTTCTTTACCAAACTGTTTCTCTGATTTAGAATTTTAACTTTTATGGAAGTACAGACAATGACTTAGCCTAAGGAAGATACTATGGTTTATCTATATGAAGGGTAGTGGTGGTTTATGTTACATCAAATCTCTGAAGGAGATTTGTGTATGGTACTTGAAATGCCATTATTTTAAAGACATTAGAGTGTTTATGTGATGTTCAGACCCTTCCTTTGGATTGCCTTCAAAGCCGGTTCCTAGGCTAATTCAGAACCTTCTTATTGCGGTTTTTAAAGTTCAGAACCCGCACTGCCCAGAGCAAGGGGAGGCAATGCAGCGCGCAGGTACAAATGCTGGGAGCCTTTCTTCTTATTGGACGAAGAGGCTCATAGTGCTTCCCACAAGCCGTCATGCTGCTTTGCAACTTTTCTTTTTTTTTTTCTCCTTTTTTTGATACCATGGCCGGAGAGGAAGCAGGAGCTGACAGCAGGAAGCAGACAAGGCTAACTAGCTGTTGCAGGGAACTTGGAGGGATGGAAGCATCATCCAAGGGCAAACGGAAACTGGTTCTTTGATTAAGTTATAATCAGGTGAAGTCTATACTAGGGGAGTTAGAGTTGCAGACTACAGAAGAAAGGCTGTGGGAGATTAAAACCTAGAAAAGCTGTAGCATGCTGTGCCTTGAAAGAGCCTTGGATTTGTACAGAAACACTCACCTAGCCTGGGAATTATACCAGGATTGGATTAAACTCATGTCAGTGATGGAGTACAGAGGATGAAAGTGAAGAGCTTCTTTCCAATATTATTTGATGTTGTTATATGCTTCCTTTTTAAATGTCTGTGCTTAGCTCTTAAGAATAATTCATTAGGGAAATTTGTTAATCTCTATTATAATGTATGTTTGATGTTCATGGCAAATGGCACCTGATGTTACTGGCAAAGTTAGACCTCAGTCCTTGAGTAGGGCTAAGAAAGAACTCAGAGAAAGTTTACTTAGAAAGCCACAGAGGTAGAAGAAATAAACCAGCTGGACTGCATGGACTCAAAAGTTACAGAGGCATAAGAAGGGCCCTTGGAGCTTATGAGAAAGGAAACAAACGTACTTGCCTTGAGCAAAGAAAGAGGGAAGGAATGGCCTGGCCTGGGCATGCTGTAGGGAGAGGGAGAGCATGTGTTTCATCTTCATCTTAGTCTTAAGGGGTTTTATCTGTTTAACAAAGGCAGGGATTTTAGGAGGGGTAAGAGGGAGGATCTCAGTAGAATATTCATCAGCTTTCCAGGTGTGTCCTTTCAGGGTCATGGTCTCTACTGATTGGTTACTGTGAGGGGTTATTAGTCATTGCAGCTGGTCCTGGTGTCAGCCACACTGTCACTTCAACTGGTTTTGGTGCTTTTCTGGGCCTGGAGCTGAAATACAGCTGAAGCCTAGATATTATCTCTAGTTTGACCAAAACTCTGTGGCTTTGTTCCTAAGATTATCTGAGACAGGCCAGAACCTCATTATCCTGAGTGCTTAATGCTTAAGGGCGTGGTCCCGCATGAGCTTGTATGGAAGTTCTGTGGGGCTCCTCTCCTCTTATTCATCCACTATGGGGATCTACGACATGACTAGCGACATGCCAGGGTAGGGAAGGTCTGGGTAGGGTCTTAAGCATATGACCAGCAATATGAAAGGTCAGGGAGTCTAAACCACATGACCAGCACTATGCTAGGGGAGGAAAGGTCACCCTGGAGGCGCAGTCCCACCCTACAATACTTGTTTTCCCAGTTTTGCCTATTGCTAGGCACCCAGTGCTTTCCTTTTTCCAGGCCCTTCAGGGCACAATTGCTGCACCAAAGAACAGACAGACCGTAGAACCCCTCATTGCTACTATTATCATGTTAATTGTTAACTGTTGACTATCCTTTACCCCCTCCTGTAAAAGAAGCATATGTCTATCCATTTGACTTTTTATCCAGTCTCAGAGATTTTCCGGCCTCTTTTTCTTCAGCCTCCCTAATCTATCACTGGTGGTTTTCATGTTAATCCCCTTAAGTCTTCTTCTTTGATTCTGATTTATAAAGTAAGTGGTAAAACTGCTATTTCCCAGAGCATTTTCTCAATCCATTGAGATTTTGCTTCCTGGCAATTGTAAACTCATAAAAATTCTCTACGGGTTTGGACTTTGCTTACATCGACATTTACTTGAAGGAAATTACCCTGATATTCCAAAAATATGTTATTGCAGATGCAAAAAAAGACAATAGATAGGCTCATCAGTATAGGATTTGACAAGTTCTGAAGCTGATGAGTACCAAAGCATGACTGTATTTGAAACTCTGCCTCCTATTGGCATTACATTTAGGATAGGAAACACCGAAGGAGACACCATGGACCCTGAGGAATAGAGAGCTGAAGTGCTTTATCTGCTCTCCTGATTCGTATCTTCTCCCTGGTATTGGGAATACACTTCTTTTCTTCTATCCCCTTTCTACCCTAAAGTACTTTTTTGTATTTTTCTTATGGCCCTCATAAAAAACAATTTTTCAATCAGTAAGGAAACATTTGTTAGGCACTTTATATTAGTTCCTCAGCTTCGAACTGAGTATTCAAAAAATGCAGTAGAACTTTCCATAAGTAACGTTTAGCCTCCTAAAAAGAGCAGATATAATTTCCTTCATTTCTTTCCTTCAGTGCTTAATTAGTAAATTATTGATGATGTAGTATATGCCTGCTATTACTTTAGGAAGTAGGGATAATAGGTGAAAATATAGTAGGATATCTGTCCCCAGCCTAATAAAGAGACATGCAAAAACAAAACAAACACAAAAATTGGACTATTTAAATAATCATTTTAATAAGGGGAAGAAAAAAAATATATATATATATGTACGAGCACCAAAGCCTGTGTGCAGGGGGTGAAAAAGTCCTCTCATGGAGACTCCCGTGGAGGAATGACCAAATAGCAGAACATGCAGAACACAAAGGGAGCACAGGTCAGTAATAAATATATTTTATTTGTATACTTGGTAGTGGAGTTAGAAACTCACTCTTATACATCTTTTTGTAGCTCTTTTATTATCTTCCCTAAG